>JAMXBB010000008.1:63975066-64125850 GCA_024138015.1 Lumnitzera littorea
AAAAAAAAAAAGTAATAATAAAATAAAAAACAAAAAAAATTAATAAAAGATAAAAAATAATAAAAATTAACAAATGATGAAAATACAAAAAAAAATAAGAAAAGGAAAAATTATAAAAATTTCGTAGATTTTTAGAAAGTAACTTATATTAGAAATAAATAATTTTAGTTTAACTTAGTGCAAATAATTCTTTTAGGGAATCGGATAGTTTAAATATAATTTAATTGTACTGAATGTCAAGGTACAGGCCAATGGCCTAACGGATAAGTATCGGAGTATTTGGGTTGGATTTAATTCGAGGTCTTGGGTTTGAGTCTCAGCAGGCACCTATGTCTTTATTTTTCTATCTCTGTAGAAGCGAGATGAAAATGGGTCATATGTAATTAAATCATATGAATTTAGTTATATCGGATTTGAATTCATTTGAATCTAGTTTAATTACCGAATAAGATATAATTAGATATGATATGGTTTAGACTCTATAAATACACACACGCAATCAGAAAAAGGGGAAAAAACAAAAAAAGAAAAAACAGGAGCCTAATTTCCAAACACGCCAACGTCCACCCAAGATCCCATAGCCTGACGCACGCCTTTAATCATCCTCCTCTCGTATGCATGGCAATGGCCCCAGCGGCATAACTCCTCGACGCACTATACACTTACTCAACCCATATTTACTGTAACTCATCATAGCAGCTACATGAACCAGCATCAGACCATCCACAACCACATGTGATTGCATCAGCCATGACCCCCACTGACCGAGCAGAACGCGTTGGCAACACATACAACTAGCACTTCCTAGCCGGCTACAGCTACACGACTTGAGACTTACTGCCAAATATATCCTCACTTCGCGTGACCAGCAACCAAATATGCACACAATTGATACACTACCAGCTATAGCAAGACCCAAGCAGTAGCTCCACATTCGAATCCATCACTAGTCCACATAGCAATTGACGATCTGTGAATACATCTACACTACACTTCCACTGATCCACACACAACATACGCCAAGCTGCTACCTACGATCAGTTCGCACGTCCCCATTAACATACTGTCCACCGTTAATCACATACGTCTCTACACTTGCGCTGATCATTGTCCAAGCCGATCATGACACGCAAACACATACATCTATGAACAGCAACCCCCAATGCCTATGGCTTCACCGAACAGGCAATTCAAGTTCGGTCTTCCTTCTTCAATTTTTTTTTTATGATATTATTATTTTATTTATTAGTTACTAAGTTATTTATGTTGATATCATAGTATATGAGTAAGTATGTATATATTAGCTTAGGAGATTTTTTTTGTATTAGTTTTTTATTAGATATATTTTATTTTATTTATTTATGTAGGTAGTTGTTTAATAGTAATAATATATATATATTAGCTTAGGAATTTTTAGGATTAGGTTTATTAGAATTCCTCACAGAGAAAATTATTTTTTTTAAAAAATAAAAATTAATAAAAGACTCTTTTAAAAAAATTAAAGGACTTTTAGAGAGTTTTTATAAAAATAAAAGTATTCAAGAATTAAGACCCTTTAGATTTTATTTGAATAAACTAAATTGGTAACAACATAAACTTGGTTGATTTTCAAAAATTAAAATGAATTCACATAATAAAGAACTACAATCGTCTGATCCTAGTTAGCGGGTACGTAGGCACTTTTGGGGCGACGATAAAATATGTAGAAACTTAGGTTCTTTTTTATTTTATTTTATTTATTTATTTATTTTTTAAAATATTATAATTAGAAGAATAATCCTAATTTCGGTAAATAAATAGTGGTGCTTGTTAAGGGTTTAATAGGTTAACCCTCGAACTTGAAACCCTCTAGTTCTTCATTTAAATTTAAAATCAAAGACCGATAGCCAAATCGTGATCAATCCACCCAATTGATTATGGTTTCTTTTTCTTTTCCCGACTTCGGTCGGGTGGCAACTCCAAAAATAATTTTCAATAGAAAAACCGAAATTTCTTAATTTCTTTAATCGAGGATTAATATTAAATGAGTTAGGGTTTAGTATTAATCGAAAATGGGAAAATCAATTTTAATAAATAGAAAACCGAAAAATCAGGCTCGACACTTATTTTCTTTTCTGTTCTCAAATTCCTCAAAAAATTCTTAAGCTCTTCAATATTTCAAATTGATCATATGGGTAGAAGTAAAATTCCTTTTAGCCTGGACAACTTTGAGGCCATTCCTTACCCCCCATGAAGTGACTAGGCTGACCTCGATGTCTAGTAGCTTAGCTAATAGTACTATAGAAAGGTATGAAAAGCTTGGTCGCATTGAATCATTACTAATAGATGCTTACCTTGATGATGGAAAGGATAAGATGACAGCAAGGTACCTTTATAATAATGTTGTATATGATACTAATACACCTGATGGAGTTAAAAGCAATGTTGTTATAGGAGTTGTAGCCAAGAATAATAGGTATTTTGAGCACTTTCCTGTAGAGTAGAAATTGCATAGGCCTAGCAAGGATGAGAGGGTTTGTTTTCCTATTGACGGTGAGTTCTACTTATTCTTGAAATATTTTGAGTTTGGTTTATGTTTGCCTTTTTCTTATTTGCAAAAAAAATTTTTCGATTATTTTTGTGTGTTGTCAAGCATGTTTTCCCTAAATACTTATATAGTTTTAGTTGCTTTTGAGATAATTTGCGAGGAGCTCAAGGTTAGGGCTACCATGTAACTTTTTAGGTACGTTTTTTACAATAAAATGCCAAATAGTTAAGTGCTTTTATATGATTGCTTGGTATGGTCATTCATGGATGGTTTGGAATTAAGATCTACCATTGGCATGATAAGTATGTATCAGTTAGGTTGGAGGTGGATTTAGACTTTTGAAGTAGATGGTTGGAACCCAAGAGGACTAAGGACATAAAGTTACTATGAAATGATGATGCTGCTGCCAAAAAGAAAATCTAAGATAGGGGATGTAATAAGGTAGTTTATTAGGACGATGAGAGAATTATTCAGCATTATGAGAATGGCAAGTTGATCTTTTTTGATGAGGAAGAAGGTACGGCTCATTTTTCTTACCGTATCAAGTTGAGTTGGCAGTAGAGGGTTGATTTAGATAGTTCATGGGGGGAACTTAGGCCTTTGAGATTTGTTCAGCATGGTCTTGTAAGTTTTCTATTCTTAGCATTCTTGAATTTTAATAATTTCCTTTTCTATAGATATAGGTGTAGGTGATGTGGATCTAAGAATATTGTTGGCCTAGGCAAAAGCTAAGAAGAAGAAGCTTGATAAGCATGTTGCTAGATAATATGAAGTGCAGCAAATCATTGAAAGATAAGTCTTTGAGAAAGAAGTGGATCTATGGTAAGAAGATGTCTCTAAAGCCATACAAGAGAAGTTACCATCCAAACCAAAGAAGATTATTGTCAAGAAATCAAACAAAAACCTTGACCAAATAACTGTTTTTGATATAACCTTGCCAGACTTTACCACTATTAGTTTGGCATTGTCAAAGTTGACCTCTTCACAAGGTTTAAGGAAGAGGAAGGGCAAGGAACTTGTGATGGATGCTCTTACCAATAAATATAATGGTTCGAAAGATATAATGAATAAGGCTCCCCAACTAGGTGTAGAGAAAGTTCTTGGGATTGCTTTTGCCAAGTTTGTTTCACAGATTCAAGACAGTTATTACTATGTGCTAGTTGGAGTTAGACAATTTTGAACACTGATTCTACCTTAGGAGACAAGACAAAGTCTCTAGCGTTGATGGAAGGGATCATTCTCCCTAAGGATAAGAGCATTTTGAAGAGGGATGTTGAGTGAATTGGTGGCAACTTGAAAGGCCACATTGCAATAAAGTTATATAGTGCAAGCTTCTAGCTGTTTGAAGTTATTTAATTTGCAATGCTTATATGGCTATTGATCTTGATTGTCTTTACTTTTGCAAGTGAGTGGGCAAGTCATGACGATAATTGATGAGGCCAAGGAAGAGATGCAAAAGGTAGACATTGTGTTTGTTCTCCTTATTTAATGTGGTGTTGAAAGCTAATATTTTGGTATATTCTTATAGAAGGTTGAGAAGGCTCATAATGCCTCCAAGGCACTAATAATCATAATCGAGAACATAAGGATTAAAGCTGAAAATGGAGGCTGAAAAACTTAAGAGGCAATTAGAGTCCAATTAGAGAGTGCATAGTGAAGTAACTGAGGAGGTCTTCACCTTGAAGGCACAAAATGACAAGCTATATAAGGGGACCCAAGAATTAAAGGATTAACCTTGAGAAAGAAACGGGATATGTTAGAGCTTGGGATAGATCGTTATCTCTATGAGTAAAGAAGAGGATAAGTTGAGGGCTCAGATAAATCTCTATGAGTAAAGAAGAGGATAAGTTTAGGGCTCGGATAAAGAATTTGGAGATTAACAACTCCAGTTTTGAAGCCTAGGTTGTCGTATTGGAGTAGGATTTTAAGGTGAAACTTTTCATAAAGGAAGCCCTAGAGGTCGTCACACTAAGAAAATGATACAAAAGGTTACTTTAGAGAAAGTTATTGGAAGGTATGTAGCTTTCTAAGGAGGAAGTAAAGAAAGCCCACCTTGATTATGAGCTTTCCTACCTTAACTTCATTGATGTTGACAATGATGAAGGTGAGAGTGACGATGAAGAAGATGTTGGCATTGAAGAAGAAGGTAATGATCAAGCTCAAATTGGTAATCACCCCGTTACTACTGAAGATCCCATGCCTGTTGAGGAACTTACTCCAAAAGAAGTACCTCCTATTTTGGTAGAAGTGCCTTATGCCATTCAAGACACCAACCCAGTCAATGTTGTCAAAGAAAAAAATTTTGAACAAAAATCCAGTTGAACTATTTACTTCTGACTCAAACTTTATTAGGTTAGGATGTCGATCTTTGTGTTTATAACTTTGTTAAATTCATTTTTATTTTATTGCCGATGCTTTATGCTTGTTTAATTCCTACACATTTTATTTTACGTACTAGGTTCGAAATATGATGCTTGCTTGAGAAGGCTTTAAGCGATTCATGCTTGAATCCCCATTTTCAGTTGGGAGATTAAAAACTTTATCCATTAACCCTATAGGTGTGGATTTAAGAAGTTCGTTAATATTAGATAAGAACTTATTATGTTTGTTGAAGTTTGTTGATCGAACTAGATTAGAGTTTACCAAGATTAGTTGAGTCCATTAACTATGTTAGGTCAGAACTCATTAAAACTACTTAAGCTCATTGATTGTATAAAGTCAGAACTTCTTAAGCTCACTAACCGTACTAGGCTAGAATTTTGTTAGAACTAGTTCATTTTCTATGTAGGCTTGAACTATGTTATCTGTTAATCATAATTTGACAAGGATTAATTACAAGCATCAATGTAGTGCTATGCAATAGATTAGAGAACAAACTTTTCATTTCATTACAATATGGGCTATTGCCTTAAATAGTTGTAAAACAATTGTTGAATGCTAAAACATAAGATCACACACTTTGAATGAGAAATCAAACATAACTACTCAAAATATAGCTTCAAATTCTTCGCATTCCATGCCTAAGGGATGATTTGCCCATCTAAACTCTTTAATCTATAGGCTTCATTCCCTACAATCAATTAGATTCATACTTAGTCTTCCCAATTAGCTGCAAGTTTCCCTTAATTATCTCATGTGCCTATTGTTTCCATTTTCCTGTAAACCAAATCTCCAAGTTGGAAGACTTTTTGCTTAACTTTCTGATTGTATATTTTTTTGCCTTATGTTGATAAGAGGCAACCTTTGCTTTGGCAATGTCTTGAATTTCCTTAGTGGTATCTAGATTGGTTGTTAGGTTGATTTGATTTGCTATGATGTTGAACCTTTGCATATATGAATTAGGGAATTCCAACTCAATTGGTAGGATAGCCTCTAACCTAAATGCCAGTTTAAATGGGGGTTTCCCCTATTGATGTTCTATAGGTGGTCCTGTATCCCCATAAAATATTAAGATCTCATGAACCCATTTCTCCTTCACTTGATCAACTCTTCACTTCAAGCTATATCATATGATTTTGTTGACGGTTTCCACTTACTTGTTTGTTTGGGGATGAGCAACCAAAGTATAATTTAGTCATATGCCATGCTTCTCACAAAAAGCTTAGAACTTGTCATTATCTAATTGTGGGCTGTTGTCAGTGATAATCATGTAAGGGACTCCAAATCTTACCAAGATAAAATTTGATACAAATGATTTGATTTTTAACTCAGTTATCTTTGCCATTGCTTTGGCTTTAACCTATTTGGTAAAATAGTCTATTGCAACTATTACGAACTGTTGTTATGTAATGGCCTTAGGGAAAGGTTCGAGTATATCTAATCCCCATTAAGTGAAAGGCTAAGGGCTGGTTAAGCTATATAGTTCACTTGATGGTATATGGCTCAATACTTCATGATTTTGACATTGTGGGCATTGTACAACTATGCTCTTAGCATCCGCCTTCATGGTCGGCTAATAATAGCATAGCCTCAATGCTTAAATGTATAGTGTCCGAGCCTTGACATGGTTATTGCATACTTTTGCATACAAATCAAAAAGAACTTGTTGAGCTTCCCTAAGTGCAAGGCAACAAAGATACAGTTGATTGAAGCCACGGTTGTAGAGATTGTCATCAATCATGGTGTAGTTTGTAGCTTGATATACAAGCCTTTGAGCCTCTTCTTGTCAAAGGGAAGTATTCCATCCCTTAGATACTTGATGATTGGATTAATCTAAGATTTTTCCTTTGGACATGGTTGTACTTCATAACATTGTTCTAAAACTTCCAGGCTTTTGCTTAGTAAATGCTCAATAACGAGTTTAATGTTCAAGTTCGAAAGCGATATACTAGTTAATTTTGATAGTTTATTGACGACAATATTTTGTGTCCTTGGGATCTTCACAATGGTAAAGGATGAAAAATCCCTTATGAGCTTTCATACCAAAGCTAAGTACTTTCTCATCACTTCCTCTTTTACAGCATAGTTTCCTCTAAACTGGTTGATGATAACTACGAATATGATAACACTTCAATTTTCTCAGCTCCAACTTCCTTTGCCAATCTCAGTCTGGTGACTAAGGCTTCATATTTAGCCTTACTGTTATTTGCAAGGAATCTAAATTTTAATGCATATTGAATTTTCACATTATGTGGCCCTTGCAAAACAAGTCCTACTTTACTGCCTTCTTGCATCAAAGAGCTATATACATATAAATTTTGGATAAGTTTTTTAAACATCTCGACACTGTCATCTTCACTTGTGAATTTTGCTACAAAGTTTGCTAATACTTATGCTTTTAGTGTTGTTTTAGGTTTATATTGAACACCATAGGCACTCAATTTGAGAGCATATTCCATCATTCTCCCTGAAGCATCAGGTCATTGCAAGGCTTGCTATATGTAGTGGTTGATTAGTAAGAACTATAATTTAATGAGCTTTAAAGTACAACTTCAATTTCCAGGTTGATATCACAATAGCCAACATAAACTTTTCAATCTTAGTGTACCATTGCTTTAGGCCTTGCAAGACATGGCTCACATGGTAAATCGACCGATGTTCCTTCCGCTTTATATGGACCAAAATAGAGGAAAGAGCTTGGCTGCTAATGGATAAATAAAGGAACAAATCCTCCCTAAGGCTGGTTTTTGAAAGTATTAGTGGAGATGATAGGAAATTCTTCAACTCCTTAAGTATAGCCTCATGCTTATGAGTCCACCTAAATTCCTTGGGATTTTTTAAGACTTTGGAAAACTTGACACATCTATCGGCACTCTTTGAGACAAACCTATTCAAGGTGGCAACTCGACCTGTTAATTGTTGAACTTCCTTAATCGTGCTCAAGGACTTCATATTTTTTATAGCCTTAATCTTCCTTAGGTTTGCCTCAATGCCCCATTAGGTCACCATGTAACCCAAAAACTTGCTTGATGTGGCTCTAAAAACCCATTTCTATAGGTTTACCTTCATGTTGTACCTCCTCAACGTGTCAAAAGTCTCGTAGAGGTTAGCAAGGTACCGATCTTCTTCCTTGCTTTTAAACATCACATCGTTAACATACACTTTGACATTTTGGTGAATTTGAGGCTTAAAAATCTTTGTTACTAGTCTTTGATTGGTTATACCATCATTTTTTAGTCCAAAGGACATAATTGTATAACAATATGTTATAAAATTTGTGAAAAAAGAAGTGTGCACCTCATCCTCTTTCTCTGTTCTAATTTGGTTATATCTAGAAAACGCATCCATGAAGCTCAACAAGCATGTTTGGCAGTTGATTCTATCATTTGTCAATCTTCAGTAAAGGAAAGTAGTCTTTAGGGTAGGCTTTATTTAGATTAGTGAAGTATATGCACATATGTTATTTGCTGTTTGACTACTTGACTAGCATGCAATTGGCTAGCCATCTTAGGTGAGGCTTGTTCGGTATAAATCCTACTTTCAACAATTTTTGGAATTCTTCTTCAATTGTAACTTGTTGTGCAGGGTAAAATGTCTTTTTGTTTTGTTGAATAACTTTTACATTAGGATCTATTTTCAATTTGTGTCATGACTTCTCTTGGCATAGTAACTTTGCTAACTATTGGTATCCCTTATAAACTCCAACACTAATAGGAGTGGGGAACTTGGCCTTTAGATGCATATTTTAAGGAACTATGCCAAACAAATTTTGACATGGTTAACCCATGATCATATTATAAGGCAACCAACATTTGACGATAAGGAAGTCCACTTTGTCTTCTATTACATTATCGTCATCTCTAATTTGAAGTAGGAGTGTGATCACTGCAGTTACTTGTAGAGGTTAGTCGTTGAAGGCATACAAATCATAATTATAGGACCTCAATTATGCTTTAATCTTTGTCTTCATCTGGTCAAAGGTGTGTTGAAATATAATATTGGTCAAGCTTCTTGTATCAATTAAAATTTTCTTAACTTCAAAGTTTGCAATCCTCATACTAAAAACTAGTGCATCATCATATGGCCTTTGTATGTCTTTGAAATCTTTTTCTACGTAGGAAATGGAATTGATGGCCTTTATTTTCTTACCTTGCACATTGCAAACATAATTTATGGTGTTAGTCAAGTTCGAAGAGCAAGACTAGCCTAAATTGGAGGGTTTGTCAACAATGGTGTTTATATACCATTTGGGGCCTATTGTTGTTGCCTTATTTTCTCACCTCCCTTCTGGCTTAAGGAGGCTAATCATCTTGATCTTTCCCATCTCTTCTCCTTTGTGTCGGTCACTTGATGTCATTAGCATCATGAGCTACGAACTTTCCTAAATAATCTCTTTGAACTGCATCCTCAATGTTGTTCTTGAGTTGTATGCACTTATCTATATTATGTCCTCGATCACAATGGAAGTTGTAATACTTATTTGAATTCCTTTATGATGGGTTTCTCCTCGTATGTTCAAGCCATTACAGTATCTCCTAGTTTTGTACTTCCATTAGTATGTCTAATATTGGGTGAATAAGTGGGATATGAATAAAATAGGTTAGAATTTACGACCTTTTCCTTTCATTATTGCCTCTTTCTGAGTATTGATCATCTTAACCACTAAGTTGGTCCTTTGTGCTCTTTTTGATCTTTTCATTCTTCTAGTCAATTTTGTTTTGGTTGGCCTCAAGCTAAACTTTTATGTTATCTTCTTATTGGATGTAAGAAGTAGCTTTAGTCTTGAACTTTGCAAACATTTTCAGTTTATTTTTAGCTAGAGAATTAAAGAAGTCTTCGTTGGGCTTCACTCCATCGATTACTAGATTTAAGGTGATGCTTATGTCCAATTTAGGGATTTGAATCATCTTGACCATAAACTAAGCTAGGTATTCCCAAATTGATTCATTAGATCTTTGCTTGATAGTGTTAAGGATAGAAAAATCTTGAACAGGAAGTTTTCTTGCAAGAAAGTGACATAGAAACACTTCTACCAAGTCCTCAAAACACGTTATAGTGTTTGACTTCAAGTGCTTAAACCATTGACTTACAACATTCCGTAATATTGAGGGGAATGCTTGATAAGCCACTACATCACTTAAATTGTGCAACTTGGTGAGAGTGCAATAATATTTAAGGTGATCCTTAGGGTCTTTTGTCCCACCATAAGTTTGGAGTTGTGGAAGCTTGATATATTGAGGTATCACTTCTTCAAGAATTTCTAAGACAAATGGACTCTTCTTTATGATAAATTGTTGACTAATCGAAGCAAGGGCGCTTATATGCAAAGGATTGGCATAGTGTGCCTACTGTGATTGCTTTCCTTTGTGTGCTTTCTAAAGTGCAAGGGTTGGTGTTTCGTGTGTCACTCTAACTTGCTTCCTTATTAGTTTTAGAGAATGGACTGAATTATTAGAATCCTTGGCATTGTTGTTTTCATGCTCATGATTTTGATTAGGCAAACTATTCTTTTAGATCAAACTTAAAATCTCATCAATTTTCTTGGACAATTCTTGATTTTCTTCAACCAAATTTGCACAAAGTTGCTCTAATCTTGCCAATCGATCTTCATCAAGGTAGTGCTTAGTCCTCCTAGCAACTATTGGGAAGTAGTTCCAGCACCAACATTTTTATTAAGTTATGTCTTAGCCATCATCAAAATGGTTTAAAGTAGATGATGCCAAAATGTTGTTCGTTGAAATTTGCACTAGGTAATAATTCTTAAAAGAGATAAATAAATAAGGCTTTGGGGGTATTGGGGCTAGTCCAGCGCAGCTACTTTGATGCCTAAGTCAGAATTTACTTAAGTGCCTTGGAAATAAGTATTTGAGTAAGCATTGTAAGTGTGTAGATAGGTTTTACAGTAGTTGTGTTCCCATATTTATAGGCCTTTATCTGATAACTAAAGTGGTAGACAATTGAGCTGCCTAAGATACGTAGTAACTTCTTAATTAAGTCATGTACCAGATGTCGCAAGAAGAAAGTGGTTGTGTGATTGCTAAATAGTTCACGCCCTTCCTTTTGAATTCAAATATTTGACTAAGGCAGGTTAGGCTTTCTGGCCCATTAGACAGCCAGACCCAAAGTCCTTTTGGTTGTTAGATTAGGCCAACAATGCAATCATAACAAAGGGAATTGGGTTCACAAAGTGTGATACTAAGATGACATAGCACTAAGCAATCACTAAGGATGGTGAAAATCCACTAACATCACTATTGACTTAGCTTGGTGTCATCAGGAAAAGGGTAATGGGTCGGCCATCTTTCTCAAATGTATAAGTATTCTTATAGCCATCATGCATGACACTTCTATCAAACAACTATGGTTAGCCAAGTAAAGTATGTAAAGTATACACTGGCAACACATGGCATAGTATCTCATCCTTATAACTTTCAACAAAAATTGCTAGCAACACCTATTTTGTAACATGTAATAATCCTTTCTCATTTAGCTAATGTAGTTTATAAGGTTTAGGATGTAGAGAGGTTGACAAATTTAATTGCTCAACTAAACTTGTTGATGTAACATTCGTACAATTATTACTATCAATAATAAAGCACAAAGTTGGTCTCATACTTTACATGTAATATGAAATAGATTCTCTTGTTGTTCATTCTCTTTATCAAGTTCTACACTTAGAGCTTGGCAGACAACTAATGTTAATATGTCTCTTTTCTTTGGATAAATGTTATCTCTCGTAACTTCTACCTTCACTTTGTCTTCCATTTCTTTCGTAGCTTCATTAACTTCTTCATTAGTATTATATACTCCAAAGGTTGGAACATTACTCTTAATTATCATAGTTCATTGATTCGGATATTAAGCAACCATATGTCTAAAGCCTTTGCATTTAAGTACTTTATTTCAATTGTCTTTCTTCTTGAGGTTTGCCCTTTTTCAAATTCCTTCTCTTTCCCTCCTTGTTCCATCCTTAGTCCTTCTACATGTGACAAGAGCTAATAGGCTCTATAAACACCTAATTTTTGCCCCTCTATAGTCTTAATCTTTATTTTTACAAAAAGGGTCCTAATTCAAAAAAATAAAAAATAAAAAAAATAATAAAAAAATTAATTTAATTAAAAAAAAAAATTAACAAATAATGAAAATACCAAAAAAATAAGAAAAGGAAAAATCATAAAAAATTTTCATAGATTTTTAAGAAGTAATTTATATTAGGAAAAATTAGTTTTAGTTTTAGTTTTAGTTTTTGTTTAATTAGAAATTTTATTTTAGGGGATCGGATAGTTTAAGTATAATTTAATTGTACTGAATGTCAAGGCACAGGCCAACGGCCTAACAGATAAGTATTGGAGTATTGGAATGGATTTAGATGAAGTTTATGGGTTCGAGTCTCGTCAGGCACCGATGTCTTTAATTTTTCTAACTTTGCAGAAGCGAGACGAAAATCAGTTTCATATCTAATTAAATCATATGAGTTTAGTTAAATCAGATTTGAATAAAATTTGAATCTAGTTTAATTAGATACAATAGATATGATAGGATTTGATTTGGGCTTTATAAAAGAAAAACAATAACGAGGATAAAAAGATTGGCTTGATCAAAAAATAAAAAAATCTGCTTCATCCAAAATATCACTATCGCAATCTGACCCAAGACAAACAGATCAGCGCCGTATACATTCCCTGTTCCCCGCCGCTGCATACCACTGCAAATCCCACTGTCGAAATCCACATCGTGATAATAAACAACACAGCATCCCTTCATATATACTGAATCTACTAACAGCTGCTTCTCGTTGACCCGCACACGACTCAGTGCAGCATACCACACGGCATCTGATCGAGCACGGCATCGGATCGAGCACAACATCTTTTTAGGCATAGCATCTGAGTGGCAACAGTGTCTGATCGAGGACAGCATTCGATCAAGGATCCTCTTGTGCTGACCAGAAAATTTGCCCATTGCTGAACACCGAAGTACAACATACAGCATCACTCCGATCACTGCCGAACACTCCACACATCCACTTGCAACCCATACTCGGCACAACTACTGCTGAATACGCTACGCCACATACCCACTTGTAGCCTGTCTTCGATTGACCAATCACTTGTACACACTACACCACATACATGTCTATTGCAGAATCACTGAACGCCGCTGCACTTCATTGACTGAGCAGCATGCCTAAGCACGACATAGGACATGAGCAATAGTCCATCCACGCTCACCTCCTTCACCAACAGCAAGTGGCACATTCAGCAACAACTTCACTAACAGCGGCCACATACTCTGACCAAGCCATGCGACACTGTCCAACACGACGACTAGTCCTCAACGCCAGGTTCGGTGATTCAAAGTTTTTTTTTTATTGTTTATTTAGTTATTATATTATGTTATTATTATTATTAGATATAGCATATGCATGTATATATTAGTTTAGTGTATTTCTTTTAGAATCATTTTTCTTTATTATATAAGTTAAATATGTTATATTGATTTAAGTAAATAGTCGTTTGATAGTAGTAATATAGATAAAAATAAATATATATTTATATGTTAGCTTAGGATTTTTCTTTTAGTTTTTTTTTAGAAATCTTCACATAGGAAATTATTTTTTAAATAAAATTAATAAAAGACCTTTTATTTTATTTTATTTTTTTAAAAAAATAGGATTGTTAGAGCATTTTTTTTTAAGAAAATAATAGCACTCAAGTGTTAGGACCCTTTAGATTTTTTTTTAATAAATCGAATAAATTAAAACGCAAACTTAGACAATTTTCAAAATTAAAATAAATCAATACACTAAATTTTTCGGAAAGAACTACGATCGTCTGATCTCGGCTAGCGGGTACGTAGACACCTTTGGGGCGACAATAAAATATATAGAAACTTAGGTTTTTTTTTCTTTTAATTAATTAATTAATTTATTTATTTTAAATATTATAATTAGAAAAATAATCATAATTTCGGTAATAAATAGTGGTACCCGTTAGGGTTTAATAAGCTAGCCTCCGAATTCGGAACTCTTTGGTTCTTTATTCAAATTGAAATGAAATATCAGTAGCCAAATCGTAATCAATCCACCCAATTGGTTACGATTTGTTTTTCTTTTCTCGACTTCGATCGGGTGGTGACTCCAAAAATTATTTTTTAATAAAAAACTAGAATTTCTCAATTTCTTTAGTTGATGATTAATATTAAATGGGTTAAGGTTTAGTATTAATCAGGAAATGGAGAAATCAATTTTAAACAAAAACCAAAAAATCAGACTTGACAGTTTAGCGACTCCACTGGGGACTACTAGAGGGCTAGACACTATAAGTTGCCAAAAATAGGATTATTTAAAAAAAAATGAAATAATAAAATAATAAAAACTTAGGTGTTATTTTTATGTATTTGTTTATTTCATTTTTTTTTTTTACTAACATTTTTATTGTTATGGCAGTTTATTTAAGGGGAAATTTTGAGGGGTTTTGCTTTTATCTTTTATTTATTTATTTTTATTTTTATTATTTTTTTATTTTTTGCATCATAAATGCATGGTAAACACAGTCAGAACCAGGCCGTCTTAGGACCTTAGGAGGGGGGCCATTGTGTAAGCTTCGGATGTTGTGGGGTAACTACCTTCCGGAGCCAATCAGGCTACCCCACTTAAGTTTAGATGTGACTACAGAATTGTTGCTTTGAAAAACGTAGTGGTTGCAGAACTTGAGGACCTTTCGAACCCACCTTTTATATTACATGAAAACTTTTTCAAAAAATTCATAAGAATCTATGATGTGGCAAACCTAAATTGATAAGGGCAGTTGTGAAGTTGTGATTGTAATTGTAATCTTCCCTTGTAAATAATTTGGTGTAAATTTTAGAATGCATTGTAATTGTAATTTTAATTTTGATTAGTCATGGCTAGACCAAGTCAAGGGCCTTTTGAAGACATTAATGTCTACCTACCGCATTGGCCATAGAAGCTGCTTTAAACGTGGTTTCAACTCTTTAGCCCAGATAAACAAGAGTTTATTAAGAATAAGATTGGGCCCATCCTCTCTCTACAGAAGATCCTTGTGAACATTACTCTAGTGCGGGCCTTAGTCCACCTTTGGGAGCCCGAATCCACCAATTTCTGTATGGGCCTACATCAGCTAAGCCCAATTATAGAAGAATACTCCCAATTGTTGTGGGCTCTTATAATCACGGATGATATTTATGTCCCAGACTTGGAAGCTACAGCACCAAAGATCTTCAGCAAGTTACTAGGAATCAGAAAAACCGAAATAAACCGGGTTTTAAATCAAGGAAAGACCATTCGATTAGAGGATGTCATGGACTGGTTTTCTACTGAATTGAAGCACAGAGAAAAACGCGAGGTTTTTTGTGCAAATTTAGAAGCGTGGCACCAGTACTAGGTCAACGCTTTTATACTGGTAGTCTCCAATACTATCCTGTTCCCTGATGAAAGACGTCGAGTCCATTTTAGAATTGCAGAACTCATAGCCCAATTCCTTGAAGGGAAATCATATGTCCCGGCCCTTCTGGTCGAGCAGATCCGATCACAAAACCATCTCAAAAAAAAGAAACGAGGAGATCTGAAAACTAATATGGTCTTACTGGTGGTCTGGTTTGTTAACCACATGAGAAGTTACCAGCTTAATTTTAATCGGGCCGAGTTTACTCAGCAATACGATCTCATCAAATCTTTTGGAGAAAGAATCAAGCTGCCAGAAAATATAGCTAAAATCTACTAGGTCCAATACTTTCAGAATATGAAAGCAGAAGAGTTGTTGTTGACACCCAGGTAGTTTACAAGCAAGGAAATGATAAGAGGATGTAGAGACTTCAAAGCGGTTCCTCTGATCGGCTTCAACCTCTACACCGCATATGTTCTAGCCAATGGACTCATTGAGGACATGATCCCTAGACCATCATTAGAAGCTGCCTCGCTGGACTTCCTTAACCTTGGTATGACGATTGTTGATAAAGTAACCAAGCTTCAGAGCATCCGAGCTCTTTAGTGCACGAGAAAGACCACCCCTACCACTAGAGGGATAATAGCCAGGAGCTAGACAACCAAAGGATTTCTTTATCACCAGCTAGAAGGGCTGAAAGATATGGAAGACAACAAAGAGAAGAGGGAAGTTCAAGCTGAACCAGAAAGGACGAGTAAAAGAGAGTAAGAGTTGGAAAGCCGTTGCAAGGAGTATCATTAGAAGATAAAGGCATTGGAAGCTCAACTGAAGAGGACCAAGGGCAAAGAAGAGCAAGCTCCCATGATCTAAAAGAAGAGAAAGTTGCAGGATAAGCCTACTAGTCACTAGGAGAGAAAATTTTAGATTTTAGGTTTTTTATGTTTTCATTAGAATTCATTTTTTATGAACAGAATAAGATGTGTAAAGCTTCACAATTGCGAAAATTAATAAAAGTTAGTTAGGTTTTGCCACATCAGAGGTTCTCCCCAAATCTTGATTTTTCATTGCACTCGTGTGACATGCATTTTGTGTTTGTATGATTAACAATCTTTTTTTTTAGGAAAATATAATATGTACTAACCCTTTGTTGAGTTGGTCAATCAGTCAGGTAAAATTTCAAGATAGCTCCTAAACGTTAAGTCTTTCAGAGAAGTCCGATTAGAACACGTTCCCAGACTAGAATGGCCACCACTCAAGGAAATGAGGGAGACCCTAAGATCAATGATCCCTCTGAGTTGAGGTTTCGTTCCATAGAAAGGGCTATGGAAAAGATGGCAGAACAAATGAGCTTTTTAGCAGACAGCATTTCTTTGCTACGAGCTATAGCACCGACTAATGAAGAAGGTTCGAAAACCCGTTATGGGAAGAATACACAAGCTCCTAAAGCAGAACACGAATATCAAAAAGACCCATTCGAATTAGAAGGAGTTTACCCAAAAGACAACTCGACCTCAAACTTGATACGTATGCGGCCATGAGACCTGTCGACCATGGGCCAAGTACAAACAGCTTAAAAGAACTGGAAAAGAAATTGACACAATAGATCATTGAGAAGATGAAAGCATTTGTAGGGTGTGATGGATTTGAACAGGTAAGGATCACAGAGTTTTCCGCGTATGACATGGGATCATACCTTGAGAAGTTTAAGGTACTGGAATTCAAAAAGTATAACGGGACGGGTTACCTTAAGCTTCACACCAGGTTGTATGTTAGGAAGATGGGTAAATATGTTCAGTATGATCCACTCATGGTACAGACATTTCAGGATAGCCTGACCGGACCGGCCTTGACTTGGTATGCCCAGCTTGATTTGAATCAGATAAATATATGGGAGAAACTTGCTCGAGCATTTTATGAATAATATAAATTCAATGTGGAAGTAGCCCCGACTATGATGGACTTGGTTGCCCTACGGAAGAAGAATAATGAATTGTTCAAAGAATACGCTTAAAGATGGAGGTCCTTAGTTGCAAGAATCTCTACTCCAATGACTGAGAAAGAACTTACATCGGCTTTCATTAACACCTTGGAGAGGCCCTATTTTTCTCATCTCATCGGGTAAGCTTCATCCAGTTTTGCTGAAGTAGTAACGGCTGGGTACAGGATTGAGAGTGCCGTTTCTTATGGTAAGCTGCAAGACCCAGCAGATAGAAGACCACCTGTGTCATCATTTGGTCCTAGACCAGCCACCAGCAAGCCTAAAGAATCTATGGTTGGTATGGTAAATTCAAATGCTAGACCAAATGCTCAAGTCGCTTTTAGGGCGAATACACCTCCTGCTTAGCAACAGTACGGAGATCAGTTTCAAACTAACAGGACTTATAGACAATTTACCAAGATACCGATTCCTTTGAGTCAAGTCTTCGAGAAGTTGCGAAGGGACAATTTGATACGGTATGAACTTCCTAGCGATCGATATCGACCGAGATTCTTTGACCCCACAGTAAAATGCGAATACCACTGTGGACAAGTGGGGCATTTGACTGATGCGTACTGGAGACTGAGAAATAAGATTCAGGACTTGATAGATGAAGGGACAGTGCAATTGGATTTTGTGGAAGCCTCAGTTCCTAATGTTAACAATAATCCCTTACCCAACCATGGGCCGATGATTGGTATGATCTTTGATGATTGTGCTGTTAATGTCATCGATTCAGATAAGAAGCCTAAGGTTTTTGAGTTCTATACTGGCAACTAGACTCCAAAAGTAAAGAGGTACACATTCCATGTACCGTTGCTACCAGAAAATTACAAGGTTGCCCCATTTAACTATCATCTGGTAAATCAGGAGAAACCAGGTTCTCTGGAAGGGGGCATTACCCGATCGGGAAATATTTATCACCTAAGAGAGAAGCAAGGGAGGAAAGTCATGTCGGGAGAATCAAATGATAAGATGGCGGCCGAACGCATTGTGGGGCTATCGGCTTTTACCAAAATGCTCAAGTCAAGTGAGTATAAAATCATGGATCAACTTAGTAAGACTCCTGCACAAATATCGCTGATGGGCCTGTTAATCGCATCTGAACCACACAAGAAGGCTTTGTTTCACACTTTAAATGAGGTGAAGGTCCTTCGGGAGATTCCAACTGAGAAGATGGGACTGGTTACTAATTCAATTCTCACAATAGATCAAATTTCATTTTCGGCTGAAGAATTGGGCGAAGAAGGGAACAAACATATGAAGCCACTCTTTATCATGGTAAGGAGTAATGACATAATTGTTACCAGGGTGCTTATTGACAACGGATCGTCGCTAAACGTCTGCCCACTTGCCACTTTGGATTTACTAGGCATTGACACATCTGCAATTAAGCCTTCTTCTACAATAGTCAGGGCTTTTGATGGTTCCAGAAGAGAGATTATAGGGGAGATTGATCTATCCGTAAGTATTGGCCCTCAGCACTTTACTATTCGATTCCAAGTCATGGACATTCCAAGATCTTTCAATCTACTCCTGAGAAGACCTTGGATTCATGCAGCAGGGGCCATACCTTCGAGCCTGCACCAAAAATTGAAGTTCATTTCCAATGGCTAGGTGATTACAATTCTTGGAGATCAAGATTATGAAATCTATAAGGAGATGGCTATACCCTACATTGGAAGTGAAGGATAAGAAGAGCTGGGTTTACAAATGTTTGAAGAAGTAAACATGGTTGCCAGTCCCGACAGAGAGGATGATAGAAGGAAGGGATTTAAGGAAGGCTAGATCGACACCTACGGCCCTGGCTACAATCTTACCTCGGCGGAAGAATTCCAGAAGAAACAAGCAAGGGGCAAGAGAGGTAACAGATTATATCATGCCTCGATGACCTTTCTACCACTGGCTGAGACGTTCATACGGGAAGAGACTCAAGCCTAAGAATCTGACAAAGAAGGATCAACACACTCACCACCCAAGTTCCAGCATCATTTGAACGACTGGTTCTCTATCCCGGCGAATAGCAATAGGTCTTCCCTAGGGTAAAGGGGTGACCCATAGTTAGTATTTTCTGAATTTTTATTTTCAATAGTCATCGTTTTAAATGTATTGTTGAACCTTTCGTTCAAAATTAGTTAGGCCTTTATCTCATTTGAGACCATACCTCCATTTATTCAATGAAATCTTAGTTCGTTTCTTTCCTATGTTACTCTTCAGTTCTCTTTTGTTTACATGCATTTTTTGTCATACATTCTCATTTAGATTCAATGAACCAAGCGAAAACCAAGAATACTTCGCACAGGTAGAAAATGAGAATATCGATATCTCTTCCAGCTCTACTGGGTTAGTCATCGGGGGCGATGTCGATGACCACAGTAATATACAAGAGGAATGGCAAAAATATGAATTGGGTAGAATCACTATTGATGAACCGATTGAGACAATTAATGTGGGGAATGAAGAAAATCCTATGGGGTGAGTTTAAAAGAGAAACAAAGAACGGAAATGATTACGTTATTAGCCGAATATCAGGATGTGTTCGCTTGGTCATATGAAGATATGCCTGGGTTGGACCTGTCGATTATAGTCTACCGTTTACCCACACAGGAAGACGTCAAACCAAAAAAGCAAAAATTGAGGAGATTTCGACCTGACGTCTTACTGAAAATTAAAGAAGAAGTGAAGAAACTACTAGAAGTTGGATTCATCGAAGTATCGAATTACCCGGAATGGGTAGCTAATATCGTTCCAGTAATGAAGAAGAATGGGAAAGTTAGAGTGTGTGTAGACTTTCGAGATCTCAACCAGGCAATGCCTAAGGATAATTTTCCATTGCCTCACATTGATGTCTTGGTGGATAACACCGCCGGAAATCATCTATTCTCTTTCATGGATAGTTTTTCGGGATATAATCAGATTCGGATGTCCGAAGAAGATAAGACGAAGATGACTTTTATTACGACTTGGGGAACATTTTGCTATAAGGTGATGCCGTTTGGGCTAAAAGATGCAGGTGCAACATATCAGAGGGCCATGGTTGCAATCTTTCATGATATGATGCATAAAGAAATAGAAGTGTATGTCGATGATATAATTGCGAAGTCCAAAGAGGAGGAGGATCACTTAGAAAACCTGAGGAAGTTGTATGATAGGCTAAGAAAGTACCACTTGAAATTGAATCCGGAGAAGTGTACCTTTGGTGTGACGTCAGGAAAATTGTTGGGGTTTATAATTAGCCAAAGAGGTATTGAAGTCGATCCTGATAAGGCCAAAGCTATAATTGACATGCCTCCTCCAAACGCTCAAGGAAGTGCGAGGATTGCTGGGTCGCTTAAATTACATAGCTCGATTCATTTCATAATTAACGGAAAAATGCCGCCCTCTTTTTAAGTTGTTGAAAAAGAACGCAAAGATCAGCTAGAATGAGGAATGCGAAGAGGCTTTCACGAAAATCAAAGAATATCTCATGAAATCTCCGGTATTAGTAGCACCTAAACCTGGAAAGCCATTGTTCTTGTACCTGACCATAATGCCATAATCCATGGGATCCATGTTTGGCCAAAAGGATGAAGAAGGGAAAGAGCGAGTCGTTTACTATCTAAGCAAGAAGTTTACTAAAGGGGAGCAAAAATACTCAGAAGCTGAAAGAACCTATTGTGCATTGGTCTGGGTTATGCATCGGCTCAGACAATATACGCTGTATTATCAGATTGAGTTGATAACATAACACGATCCTTTGAAATACTTAGCTGAAAAATCGGCTCTCATTGGTAGAGTTTCAAAGTGGCAGATGTTGCTAACAGAATTTGACATTAAGTATGTGAGCCAAAGTTCAGTCAAGGGGCAAGCTTTAGCGGATCAATTAGCAGAGAATCCTCTTGAGGATTCCTCTCAAGGAGTACGGGTTGAGTTTCCTGATGAAAACATCCTAGTAGTAGGAAATGATTCCGATGGTGAAATAGTCGAAAAATCTTCGGGGTGGAAAATGTTCTTTAATGGAGCAGCTAATGTGTTTGGATGTGGAGTAGAGGCAATTCTGGTATCGCTTAGAGGTATACAATTTCCAATGGCTGTGAGATTGGTTTTCCCATGCACCAATAACATTGCAGAATACGAGGCATGTATTTTAGGGCTCAAAATTGTATTGTTTAAGGAGATACGGGAATTACAGGTGTATGGAGATTCTTCATTGATTATAGGCCAAGCTCGAGGTGAGTATAAGACGAAAGACCCCAAATTAGTACCTCATCGCCAACACTTGGCCGAGTTGACAACCAAGTTTGAAAAGATTACCTTCGTGTATGTGCCAAGGGTTCAAAACCAATTTGCTGATGCTCTTGCTACTTTAGCATCAATGATTTAGATATCGAAAGGAGTGGAGATTCAGCCACTTAAAATTGAAATTGAAGAAAAGCCTGCTTTTTGTTTGGTAATGGAAAGTTCATGTGATGAAAAGCCTTGGTATCATGATATCAAAATGTTTTTACAACATGGTACATACCCCGAAAGAGTAGAGGGGAAGGACAAAAAATTAATTAGAAGATTGGCGGCTCAATACTTGATGAGCAATTCTATGCTGTACCGACGATCATTTGACAGTACGCTTTTACGATGTGTAGATGGGAAAGAGGTAAAGATGCTGATGAAAGAAGTACACGAGGGAGTATGTAGCTCCCACAAGAATGGCTACATGCTTGCTAAGAAAATCATGAGGATGGGATATTACTGGTCAACTATAGAGGTAGATTGTATCGCACATGTTAGACGTTGCCATTTGTGCCAGATCTATGCGAACAAGATAAATGCTCTACCTTAAGAATTGCATACACTATCAGCACCATGGCCTTTCTCGATGTGGGGAGTAGATATCATTGGCCCAATCACTCTAAAGGCATCTAACAGGCACCGATTTATATTGGTAGCTATTGATTATTTCACTAAGTGGGTTGAAGCCTCATCTTACTCTAGTTTGACGAAGAGAGTAGTGGTTAAGTTCATTAGAAGAGACATACTGGCTCGGTATGGTACTCTAGAAACGATTATTACTGACAACAGTATGAATCTGAATAATAAATTGATGTCCGAGTTATGCCGATACTTCGGGATCATTCATAGAAATTCTACTCCTTATTGGCCCCAGATGAATGGAGCCGTGGAAGCAGCCAATAAGAATATCAAAAGAATTATTGAGAAGATGGCCATTACGTATCGAGATTGGCATGAGATGTTACCATTTGCACTTAGGGCCTATCGAACTTCTATCAGAACATCAACAGGGGCAACCTCCTACTTGTTGGTATACGGAATGGAGGCTGTATTACCAGTGGAGGTTGAGATCCCGTCTTTCAGAATATTGTCGGAAACTCGGTTAGATGAGGTTGATTGGGTAAAGAAGCGTATTGAGCAGTTGAACCTAATTGATGAAAAGAGGCTGATAGCTTTATGCCACAACATTTGCTATCAACAACGAATGGCCAGGGCTTTCAACAAAAAAGTACGACCCCGGAGTTTTGAGCAAGGTGATATGGTGTTGAGGAAGACGTTGCCTAACACAACTGATTCAAGAGGGAAGTTTGCCCCAAACTATAAAAGGCTTTACATTGTGAAGAAAGTATTACCTGGGGGAGCAATTATCTTGTCTCAAATGGATGGTTCGGATTTGAAGGACCCAGTAAACGCTGATGCGTTGAAGATGTACTATCCTTAAACATCAATGAAATTTTTTGCAAGTAATCTTATTATTACCGTGGTCTCATTTTCATTTTCTACATGCAAAGTTGGTATTCCTAGCAGTCGTTAGAATTGGATAATATCCTTAGCCTTTCTTCTTCTCATTCCACTAAAAGACCCCACTTCTTGCTCTATTGTTTACCCAAATAAACCTTACACACAAAGAACCACAAGAAAAATAATCACTTAATTTGAAGCGATGACTACTAATAAAAATTCTTTTAATACTTTATTGTGGTTAACTCTCTAAAGAAAGGGAGATTTGTTTCCTATTTTTCAGGACAAGGCCATGTTCAAAAAGAGTAACGTGCGGCGTATAAGTAAAAACTTGCTTGAGAACAGGTGATTGCCCGGAAAGCCAATGTTTGGACCAGAAGTTCAATACAAGACATCCTTGTTCGAGAAGAATATGTTTTACAATCATTTCAAGCTTAAGTTATTTTCCAAAAAAAAAAAAAAAGGAAGAAGGAGAAGAAGAAGAAGAAGAAGAAGATGGGGGTGTTTTGAAAAGAGACGGTAGAAGATAGAAGAAGAAGAATGAAAACAAGAAAAGCAATGGTAAGGGTCAGAATTGTTGGTTCTAATCAGATGGCTCAATAAGACATGCGACGACTTGGGAGCTATCACTGAAACTAGGTAAGTGGTTCTAAACCTGATAAAACATTGCACTGACAATTGGTTTCCCTCTAAGGATAATAGCTTATTTTCCAAAAACAATTTCTTAGCAAGATAGTTAGCTCGTAGAGCATGGTCCTAGTGTTTCTTTAACTCCCAATCATCGGACTCACAGAACGTTACCCGACTCAAAATTTCTTCAAGGGATTTATCGCTTTGGTCAGCTTATGGAGCGCTATTTCGACTCATATTCTCATTTAGGGATCTAGCTAGCTCATAAAGCGCAATCCCAATCTAGAATTTCTCAAGCTTCTACCTAACTCCTAACACAGTCCCAATTTATAATCTCCTAGGGATTTAGCAAACTCATGGAGCTCTATCCTAATTCAAAGTTTCCTTCATTTTTTAGGTCTTAGCCAGCTCAAGGGGTGCTTTGATCGCCTTGGTTAGTCAACTCATTAAGGGTGTGACCAAGTTTTCTTCACATTTTTAGGTCTTAGCCAGTTCAAGGGGCGCTTTGACCGCCTTGGTTGGTCAGCTCATTAAGGGCACGACCAAGTTTTCTTCATTTTTAGGTCTTAACCAGCTTAAGGGGCACTTTGACCGCCTTGGTTAGTCAGCTCATTAGGGCACGACCAAGTTTTCTTTATTTTTAGGTCTTAGCTAGCTCAAGGGGCACTTTGACTGCCTTGGCTAGTCAGCTCATTAGGGCACAACCAAGTTTTCCTCATTTTTAGGTCTTAGCCAGCTTAAGGGGCGCTTTGACCGCCTTGGTTAGTTAGCTCATTAAGGGCACAACCAAGTCCTCTTCATATTTTTAGGTCTTAGCCAGCTCAAGGGGCGCTTTGACCGCCTTGGTTAGTCAGCTTATTAAGGGCATGACTAAGTTTACTTCATTTTTAGGTCTTAGCTAGCTCAAGGAGTGCTTTGACCACCTTGGTTAGTTAGCTTATTAAGGGCACGACCAAGTTTTCTTCATATTTTTAGGTCTTAGCCAGCTCAAGGAGCGCTTTGACCGCCTTGGTTAGTCAGCTCATTGAGGGTATGACCAAGTTTTCTTTATATTTTTAGGTCTTAGCCAGCTCAAGGGGTGCTTCGACTGCCTTGGTTAGTCAGCTCATTAGGGTACTACCAAGTTTTCTTCATATTTTTAGGTCTTAGCCAGCTCAAGGGGCGCTTTGCCGCCTTGGTTAGTTAGCTCATTAGGGCACAACCAAGTTCTCATTATTCTTTTTAGGGATTTTTGCCAACTCACAAAGGTGCTATCCTTCGCTATTTTTTGCTTCAAACTAACCTTCGTCAAGCATCTTAATGTTCCTTAGGATAGAGTCGTCCTGAGGCAAAAACGGTGTCTCTTTTGTCTTTGTAGCAAAGTTTTGCTCAAACTTCACCATAAAGAAAGGCAACTATAGACATCTAATTTTTGTTCCTCTATAGTCTTAATCTTTATTTTTACAAAAAGGGTCCTAAATCAAAAAAATAAAAAATAAAAAAGTTAATAAAAAAATTAATTAAATTATAGATAAAAAATTAACAAATAATGAAAATACCAAAAAAATAAGAAAAGGAAAAATCATAAAAAATTTCCGTAGATTTTTAGGAAGTAATTTATATTAGGAAAAATTAGTTTTAGTTTTAGTTTTAGTTTTGGTTTAGTTAGAAATTTTATTTTAGGGAATCGGATAGTTTAAGTATAATTTAATTATACTGAATGTCAAGGCACAGGCCAACGGCCTAACGGATAAGTATTGGGGTATTGGAATGGATTTAGTTGGAGGTCATGGGTTCGAGTCTCGACAGGCACCTATGTCTTTAATTTTTCTAACTTTGCAGAAGCAAGACGAAAATCAATTTCATATCTAATTAAATCATATGAGTTTAGTTAAATCAGATTTGAATAAAATTTGAATCTAGTTTAATCAGATACAATATCAAAAGATCGGCTTGATCAAAAAATCCAAAAATCTGCTTCATCCAAAAAATCACTACAGCAATCTGACCCAAGACAAACAGATCAGCGCCGTGTAAATTCCTTGTTCCCCTCCGCTGCATACCACTGCAAATCCCACTGTCGAAATCCACACCGTGATAATAAACAACACAGTATCCCTTTACATATACCGAATCTAGTAATAGTTGCTTCTCGTCGACTCGCATACAACTCAGTGCAGCACACCACACGGCATTTGATCTAGCACAACATCTTTTCGGGCACAGCATTTGAGCGGCGACAACGTTTGATCGAGGACAGCATCTGATCGAGGATCCTCCCGTGCAGACCAGAAAATTTGCCCATTGCCGAACACCGAAGCACACCACACAGCATCACTCCGATCACTACTGAACACTCTACACATCCACTCGCAACCCATACTCGGCACAACTACTGCTGAATACACTACGCTACATACCCACTTGCAGCCGGTCTCCGATTGACCAATCACTTGTACATGCTACACCACATACACATCCATTGCTGAATCACTGAACGCCACTGCACTTTACTGACTGAGCAGCACGCCTAAGCACGATACAGGACATGTGCAATAGTCCATCCACGCTCATCTCCTTCACCAACAGCAAGTGGCACATTCAGCAGAAACTTCACTAACAGCGGCTACATACTCTGACCAAGCCACGCGATACTGTCCAACACGACGACTAGTCCTCAACGCCAGGTTCGGTGATTCAAAGTTTTTTTTTATTGTTTATTTAGTTATTATATTATGTTATTATTATTATTAGATATAGCTTATGCATGTATATATTAGTTTAGTATATTTCTTTTAGCATTATTTTTCTTTATTATATAAGTTAAATATGTTATATTGATTTAAGTAAATAGTCGTTTGATAGTAGTAATATAGATAAAAATAAATATATATTTATATGTTAGCCTAGGATTTTTCTTTTAGTTTTTTTTAGAAATTTTCACATAGGAAATTATTTTTTAAATAAAATTAATAAAAGACCTTTTATTTTATTTTATTTTTTTTAAAAAAATAGAATTGTTAGAGCATTTTTTTTTTTAAGAAAATAACAGCACTCAAGTGTTAGAACCCTTTAGATTTTTTTTTAATAAATCGAATAAATTAAAATGTAAACTTGGATGATTTTCAAAATTAAAATAAATCAACACACTAAATTTTTTGGAAAGAACTACGATCGTCTGATCCCGGCTAGCGAGTACGTAGGCACCTTTGGGGTGACGATAAAATATGTAGAAATTTAGGTTTTTTTTTTCTTTTAATTAATTAATTAATTTATTTATTTTAAATATTATAATTAGAAAAAATAATTCTAATTTCGGTAATAAATAGTGGTACCCGTTAAGGTTTAATAGGTTAGCCTTCGAATTTGGAACCCTCTGGTTCTTTATTCAAATTGAAATCAAAGACCGGTAGCTAAATCGTAATCAATCTACCCAATTGATTACGGTTTCTTTTTCTTTTCCCGACTTCGGTCGGGTGGTGACTCCAAAAATTATTTTTTAATAAAAAACCGGAATTTTTTTAATTTCTTTAGTTGAGAATTAATATTAAATGGGTTAAGGTTTAGTATTAATCAGGAAATGGAGAAATCAATTTTAAACAAAAACCAAAAAATTAGACTTGACAGGTTCATTGCTACTTGCTTGGACAAGTTGGATTGATTGAATAGGTTAGACATTAGGAACTTGATAAGGTCAATATTTCCTCTATCTCTTAACATGTTAGGCAACCTAATGGCTTCTTTGAGGGTGTAAAAATATTGTACCTTAACAACATCTCTTAACTCATATCTTAGGCTGATAACAAATCTTGAAACAGTTCTTGCTTCAAGCTCTTTTACTCTACACTTGATCATCAACATTTGGAACTCTTATACGTATTCATCAATAGATTGGTTCCTTTGTTTTAGCTCTTACAACTTTGCAAAAGTATCATGATAATATAAATCGAGGATGAGTCTTTCTCACGTGACCCTCTTCATTTCTTCCCATGTTCTTAAACCTCATTGACCTTCTCTTCCTCTCATTATATGCAACTTCTTCCACCAAATATGGGCATATCCAGTGAATTCCAAGGCTATAAGTTTAACCTTGTCATCCTTAGCATAATGATAGCACTCAAACAACTTCTCAACTTACTCTTCCTAATCTAGGTTTTCATTGACACTTCCACTTTTTAAGAAGCTCAAAATTTGAACCTTTACATTATTAATACTTTTAGGATTTCAAACAATACACTCCTTTTTGTAAAAATCCTCCTTGTTAATTTCTCCAACATCGTCAAGATCAATCCTTCGGTGAATTGGTTGCTCTACTTTACTTTAAGGATGTTGAACAAGATACTTGTCTCTATTAGGTCGGCCTTCAAGTCTTCCACCTCAAGGTACCCTTTCTAGTCTTTCATTGAATTTATCAAACTCTTCATAATTACTTTCTTCTTCTTTTAGAACTTCCGTTCTATTGTTAGCAATTCACTCAACTCCTCTAACTTGTATATTGCGAGATGGGTAAACTCTTTTGTGTTAGAGTTCATTATTAGGTTGGTGACGCTGATATTCAACTCATACTTCCTTTAGAGTCTCATCAATAACATACTCATTAGCTTAGTAAACACTTTAAGCATATGCTATGGCTTCTCTTTACACCAAGACTAACATATTTTCCAAAAGTTTAGTAAGCTAGTCTATCCATTCATCTATAGTTCTTGAGGTTTTCTCTACATATAGGCTTTAACCTAGAGAATCACTCTCATTATCTCTAACCACCACATTTACACTCGGGTCAGTCATTCTATCACTTAACAGCTTAATATACAACTTTGACAACTTCTTCTTCAGCAATAATGGCTTCAACAACCATTAAACCACTACAATATGCCAACACTTACTACTTACATCAATAACTACCAACACCTTCGACAATAACCAAACAACCACTCAAAATGGCAAGAACTCTCCCACTACGACTTTACTTTAATAACTCTGGCTTTTTTTCAAGAAATGAAGACAGAGCATAATAGAACTCATACTAACACATTCACCATAGCTAACAATAACAAAACCTTAACTAAAACTGCAATTTAACCAACACACATAAAACACTACTTAGACTCTTAGCCCTATTCATAACCTCAAGCTCTGATTCCAAGATGATAGGGTTTAAAGCGAACATGAGTCTCAAAATAGGTCTTACCACAACAAAAATGGTCCTTCGAGAACTATCAAAGAAACATAGATGGGTTAGCTGGAATTGTAGGTAGGGAAATTTAAGCAAGACCAATGAGCAGCTTAGTGGATGTAACGCACCACTTAAGCTTAGCATGGCCCATAACATGTTGGATGTGACTCAAAGGTTTAGGTTGAAGGGTTGCTTACCGCATAACCTTGCTTAAGGGTTGATGTGAGCTCAGGTTAAGGTTCTCTTGTACAAATTGAGAAGAAAAGAGAATAAACTCAAAAAAACTTGGTTCAATAATGGAGAAATATCTGATTATAACATTTGTTATAACAAGGTATTTATACTTAAGTATATAAGGTTACATTCCATTACACGTAATTAGTTAAAAGGGTAAAACTAAATACAATGATGTATAAGAAGAGAAAGGGAAAATTTGTAATGCTTCTAGAATGATGATATTCAAAATCAGCTCGCACATCCGAGACTTGTGGGACACTTGTCTTCAAGAGAGAGGTTAGTGGACTTGTTGCATAACGACATTTGATACATGAGGATAAGGTTAGTAGCACTTAGGTCTTTGGTTAGGTCAAAGCATTCCCTCAAGGTCAACTCAAAAACAACATCATGATAGATCTATGCTTGGAACATAAGGAGATCTCTAGAATAGGTTTGCACAATCAGTCGAAAGACTTTAAACAACTCGAACTAGAGTTGTCCTTATGTAAGGAGGCTGAACTTATGGTAACATAGATGTACAATCAGATTAGGTTGGTACAACAAATTGGCTTGTTTTGGAGTTAGGTAGTGGGTAAGGATTTAGTAAACCATGTGAGCCAGGCCCTTAGCTCGAGAGTGGGTGAGAGGACTTGGAAGCTGATTCCTATCACCTTTAGACTTAGGTAGAGGGAAATGATTTGGTGTATAATGCTTTCAAGTCCCTTAGCTCAAGCACAAGTGATGGGACCTTAGGTTTGATTCCTATCATCTCCTCTACTTTGTTTAGGATTTGGGATCAAATCTAAGAGCTTCATAGTTAACCTCCTTCTTACTTAGGCATATAGGGTTTAAGTCGATAGTATTGAATGTGTTAGGGACTCCATACTCCTTAGGTAGTTCCAATTGACAAGCCTTATCATTGATCTTTTAGAGTAACCTGAATGATTCTTCATCTTAGGTACAAAATTTGCTTTTCCTCTACCTTAGAAATTTATCCTTAAGTCTAACCACACAGTTCATTGGATTAGAATTTCCTTTCCTTCCCCCTTTGACTTCTCTATGCTAGTTTTTTAGTGGCTCAATTGAGTAGTCGATCACCTTATGATAGATCTATTGCATATCATAGGTTCAGTCTTTCGTATCAAGGTCTCCTTTGTCATGTTCAAGCATGGATGTATGATTAAGAAGTAGGTCAGGGTTAAAACCATAGATGACTCCTAAGGTTGTCTTGCCTTATGGTAATATTAACCACTCAATTGTAGGAAAATTCTAAGATTAGTGAGCATTCATCCCAATTAGTGAAGTTTCTTCCTACTATAGCATGGAGCAAAAAGCCCACTGTCTTGTTGATGACATCTATTTGTCCATCTATCTACGAGTGGCATGATGTACTAAACAATAAATTAGTCCCAAGTCGGTACTATAGGGTCTTCTAGAAATAGCTTAGGAATTTGTTTGAGACAAATCTCCTTGGTACTCCATGTAGCCTAAGGATCTCATGCAAGAAAAGAGAAGAGATATCCAAGCATTGTTAGTTTTATTATAAGGTACAAAGTGTGTTATCTTGCTAAATTTATCCATAATGACCATTACTAGATCTTTGCCTTAGGGTAGTTCTTAGTAGGTCGAAGAAAAAGTTCATGCTCACTTCATCTAAAGTTGGTCGGGATAGGCAAGGGCATGCTCATTCCTTACCTTGATCTACTCTTTGCTTTCTTGTAAATGTGCACTTCTTAACAACTCGATATACATCCCTCAACATCTTAGGCTAAAAGAACCAAGCCTTTAGCAGCTCGTAAGTTCTCCTTTCACTGAAGTGACTAGATAATCCTTCCTCATGTGCTTCCTTCACTAGTAGCTCCCTCATGGAATAGGTCAGCACACAAAATTTGTCTCTCTGAAACTGTCATGCATAAATTTTCGATTTTCATTTCCTTAATCTGATTAACATTAAAACTCACTCGTTTAAAATTAACCCTCGATTAAGGATCAAGGAAAATTTGGTTATCTTTTAAATTTTGAAAAAGTTTAGAGTTGCTACCTAACTGAGGTTGGAAAAAAGGTTAAGTTATAATTAATTAGGTGGATTGGTTATAATTTAGCTACTGGATTGTAAAAATAATTGTTTTTGAAAACAATTTTGAAAATAAGAGATTTTTAGATTTGGATGCTAATCTATTAAATCCTAAATAAATACTACCTAAACTTTCCAAATTTAAATTTATCCTTCAAAATACCTATTTTTATCAAAGAATAAACCTATTTTCATATTTATTCTATTTTTTATTTTATTATTTTTTATGAATAAAGGAAGATATTTTATTTTTTATGATAAAGGAAAAATTGAAATGTACAATTTATTTATTTATAAAAAGGGGAAAGAATAAACTTTTTACATATTTTATATCGCTGTATAGTTTCTTATAGTTGTTGATATACTCATTAGTTAAGATCAGATTTTCATAATTCGGTTTAATAAAACTTTAGCATATTGACTCGTTTTAATTTATGAAAACAAACAAGTTTACGTTTTCATTCATTTAATTTTATTTGGAAAATTTTTTAAAAGGGTCCTAATTTTCAATGTTTATTTTTGAAAATTCTAAAAGGTTACCTAATTTTTTTTTTTAAAAGGGTTTTCTAATAGATTGTATTTTTGAAAACATTTTCCTAAGTGACAAAACACATCTTTTTTTATTTTTCATTATTTTATTACTATTTTTTTATTTTAAATTTATTTGGGAAAAAATATTTTTAAGTATCAAAATACCTCAAAAAATAAGATATAAAGGAAGAAACATCGGGGATAACTTTTCCTTACTATTACTATCATCATCATCATTATCTTTCTTTTTTCTTTTTCCCTTTTTCCAACAGAATAAAACAGAATAAATAAGATAGGGAGAGGGTCGAATTAGAGAATTGGATTTGTGGGTCGGTTCACGCAGATGGGTCGGGTTAGAGTTGAGTTTGGATGTAGGGCATTGGGTTAGAATTGGTTTGTAGGTTGAAGAAGGAGTAGCATCTCAAGAAGTACGATTTGGATAGTTCTAGGCACTAAAACAAGCAGGGAAACTCGTTTTCGTGTGATTCTCACTAAAAATATCGGCTTTTGTGACTACGTTACAGCTTAAAGGGGTGGTTTTAGTGGTTTTGCAAGTAGGCCATTGGTGGTGGTGGTTGGTGACATGTAGAGGGAGTTGTTGGAACTTGAAGAAGATGCATACCTTAGGTTTTTGAATGCCATGAGCTTAGCTATGGCACCAATTTTGACCGATGAGAGGTGTAGGGTGGTATTTCAACAAGGTGTGGCTGCGGTGGTTTAGGGTTTTAAGGTAGAGGGTTAGTTAAGTTGCTAGAAGGCATGAAAGTTGACAAAAGAGGGTAGAAATGAAAGCTTTGAGATTAGGGGTTCTCTTAGAAGACTTAGCTAAGCTTGAAAAACTTCAAGCATTCCTTAGTTTTAGAGAGAGTGATGAACACAGCTTAAAGAGAGAGAGAGAGCTTGGAGATGTGTTTTTGCGAGTGTTTTAGATGAGAGCTGATGATGAGAATGGAGCTTAAAGGAGTTATTTATACTTAAGCTTGGAAAGTATCATCAATCGTATTGGGCTCTAGGATTACTTATGTTTTCTTTATTAGATTATCCTTATATTTTACTTTGTGTTTACTAAACTGTTGCTAGGGTATCATTTACTTTATTTTATTTATGTAATTGCTACTATGTATAAGTAACTTATGTTTGTAAGGTTTTGAAAAAAAAAGAAAAACATACTTATGACATTGAAATGAAAAACCCTTTGAGTATTTCTCCATGAAAACTTTCATATCCCGTTCTTATGAATCCCTTTAGTAAGGATTGTGGCAAGCAACCCTAATTAATGATTTATGCATAATATCAAAGTAGAGATTAGGTCGTATAGTGTTCATTTGGTGCATTATATCCTCATGGATAGCTTACGAATTTGCTAAACTTGATCCCATTTTCCTTTCTTCAATACCTTGGAGGACTCTCTCGATTTTCTATAGTAAGACCTACTGATAATTGAGCTCTTAAGCACATCAGATCGTTGAATCGGCTATTGATGAATGATCCCAGATATCAAGTTGTTCTTGATTTTCATGCCTAATTTTGCATAAGGGTTCAAGTAAATTTAGATAAGTTTAAGGTTTGGTTTAATGGCATGCTATGTCTAGCACACAATTCCACCATAAAACTACGTGTATGTGTGTGTAATTCACATGCAAATTCATAGAGAAGTGAAGGGAGCGAGTGTGCAAGAAGAGAAAAATCTAGGCATTAAAGTTTTTCTTGATTTTTGAATAACTTGCTAACCCTTTAAATGATTGTATTTGAACATGTTCTTAGGCTCAATTTTTAGTGTTCCTAGTGTTCTTTATAATTTCACCATTAATTTGGTGAAATTAAGAAGAAATTTGGATTAAAATTAGCCTAAAATTGGTGACCTAAAGCTTGATTTGCTCGAGAAAGAGAGGGAAAAAGGGATGTGAAAAGATGCTGATGTGGTGACATGTAGTCTAACAAGTACTTGCTACTTAACAAGTCTTGACTCATGGCCCAATACTTTTGTGACATGTATGTTAGGGGATTACAAAAATAAAAGGTATAAAGTGTCCACCGTAGGAATTGAACCTAAGACCTTCTTCTCCTTCCGACTTTAAGACAAAGTGTTGTACTAATGGGCCAATTGCCCCATGCTCTATTCTCTTTTGCTAGCATAATTAATATAAGGACTAAAAATGGCCTAGCCAAATTTAATTTACTTTTTCTAAACCTGAAACTGATATAATCTAGAGTACCTAACCTTGATCATTATTTATTCTATTCTAATATCTTCGAGTCTTATTATATTTTATTATCCCTAAATTTTCTAATTTTTGTACTTATTGTTATTTTTCACAATTTTTATTATTTTATTATTTTTTCATTTTTTCTAGATATTTTTTTTCTAAATTTTATGATTTTGTATTTTATTATTTTTAAAATTTTTATATTTTCCTAAGTTTTTATTTTTTATTTTCAAATTTTTGAATTTTTTTATTTTTATAATTTTTTGGGTGTTTTTCTAAATTGTCTAATTTCTTTATATTTTTTAACTTAGAACCCTCTCTTTTATTACTTAAAGTACTTCTTAAGGGATGTTTTAGTAAAAAATTCAAGGATTAGATAAGATTGACTTTGAGGGTTGATTTGAATTTTCAGAGGGTAAGTCCTTTGTATTGTCTTAAGAGAAAATCTGAGCCGTTAAGGCTACTTGACTTAATTGTTAGGGATTTAGTCCCTTGCTATGAGGTTGGACTAGAAAAAGCTAAGGGAAATCGAGCAAATGCTTTGACACTAGGAAGAAGAATAAACGAAGATTGTTGACTTAGATTGGAGTGTTACCTTTTCAACTACTAAGGTTAACTTAGGAAGTAGAGGAGAAAGACTTTGACATGGATGACTAAGGCAAATTTAAATAATCAAGTTGAATTGATTAAGCCCCTTGAGTTGTCATTTTAGAAAAGGAGATCCTCTATTTGAACTAAGCAATCAAATTATCCTATGAAGTGACATTTCAACCATCGGATTTTATAGGCTACTTTTTTTGTTTTTTAAGAGGCATCAGTTGGCGGTCCTGTACTCTTCATCTAGTTAGACCTTAAAGCATTGCTAGTGGGATCATTCTAAGTGCTTTGGTCATTATCCTGAAACGATGGTTTCTCAAAAGTAAAATTATTCTCTAGAGATTATAATAGGTTAATATCAACTCCAAGACCGCTCATGTCTAAGTCTATTGCTTTATCTCCTTTTTTCGTATGAAGAAAGTTATACACATCAATAATAATTTCCTTCTTTATGTCCATTACATCATTGCCTTGGAGAAGATTAAATCTTGATCTTTTTCCAACAATTACTCATATGACCAAAAACAAGATGCCACTATGTTGGGTAAAGAGTCCTCTGGACATTTTCTTGGCATGAGGGGTGTTGCCTTAGTGAAAGGAACTTATATATCCAATGATTTGGATAAGCTTTGTAGCATGCAACATTTGAACATGTTATGTTGCTTGCAAGAAGCATGAGATGCTCCTTTAGGATACTTTTGGCCATCAAACACTAAAAGGCATTGTAGAGATTGGGGAGGAAGGAACTTAAGGACATGGATTTTCAAGTAGTTGCACTAAGACTAAGAAACTAACCTTTAGTATTGAAAGATGAAATGAACCCCTAGTGCTACTTGGACTAGCAATAAAACCTAGAGGGCATGGTAAAGGAATTGACTTGAAGTTTTTAGAATTGGGTAGCCAACTTTGACTTAGGAAGGAAGTAAAAAGAGTTTCTTTCTTTCTTTTTTATTTTTTTTGGATAGAATTCCCTTATTGCTAATAGGGAGGAGGCCTTAAGAGACAAATTGAACCCATTAGGATTAGACCTTTAATTATTGGGGCCATGAAGTCGAAAGGATATAGAAGAGTGTTTTTTGACAAACTGACATAGAGTGCTCAAAATCTGAAAAACGAGACCAAACTTATGGGGGAAGTGTTCGAATTGGCTTATGAAAAGGATTGCAGACACTTTATTTTTGCTCACCCTAAGTATATTTTTATTCCAAAACTCTAAATTTAGGAAAAAGGCCAATAAATAAAAAATTAAAAAATGGAAAATAAAAGGAAATTGAAAATACAAAAATTTAATTAAATTAAGAAAAATATTGAATAAGGAGAAAAAGCCAAAAAATAAAAAATCCAAAAAAACCCAAAAAGGAAAAAAAAATGAAAAAACATAGAAAGTGTTGGATGGGAGTCCCTTGAAGTCAATTTGGATTGAAAATAATTTTGAGAACCAAAACAACTTCTATAGTCAATATAAGCACATGCGATTTGACTAAATTAGGAATTTCGAACAAAAACGGGCTTTTACTGAAAATAAAACATTTATACCCAAGTTCAACTAACTTATTTTGGAATATTTTGAAAGAACGTATTTTCAGGGGACCATGGTCCCACATTGTGGCTTAATTGGAGTTAAAATAAGTATTTTATGGTTATTTGAAGTTTATAATGAAAGATGATCATGGGTAGAAATTGAATTTCTAATTTGGTTAAATTGGATAAATTTTGAAAATATTTTGAAAAAATATTTATATTGGGCTTTTTACTTGCTTGGTGAAAAGAGTTTGGTTTTATAAATCTTTTAATTAATTAGGTCTCTTTTTAGGGTGTTTTAGAGAAAAACAAAAAAGAGAGAAGAAAATGGAAGTAGACCTACAATGAATAAAAAAATAGAAAGGGAAAAGGAAAAAGAAAAAGAAAGAAAAAAAAAAAGAGGAAAATAAGGATACGTGTCACACTATAAGCGATGATACGTGTCACCACATAATTGAGCTACATAGTATTATAATTTGGGTGCTATTTGTTGTACTAGTAGAACACTCTTAGTGCTATGTGGTCTAACCATGTAGTGACACCTGGTGCATTAGGGTTAACCGTTTACCCATGATTTCTCTCCCTTCTTTCCTTAATTGTTGAAGCTTAGAAGCTTTGCAAAATGGAAAGTTTCTTTCATATTGTACCCGTATTTTTTACATAATTTCATCCACTTTTCATGCATCTAAAATCATGAAAAAAAAAATATATAGAATGGAAAGTACATGAAGAATACAATTTGGATATGTCCAATTTGTGAATTTTTATTGAAGGAAAGTGTATAAGAAAAAATAACTAAATTAGGTAACTCTTACATGTATATTATATGCATCCTTGTTGAATTTGTTAAATTAGATTTTTTTTATACAAACCCATCACAAAATAAGATCATGGAATAGGTAACAAGGCATTGTAGGATAATTTTCTATATTTAATTTCTAAGAAATCAATAAAAAAAATGATAAAACTGAATCAAAAAAGGAAAAATACACATTTGTGCTTCATTAATAAAAATACAAAAAAGATTAATTTTTTTTATCAATTAAGGATGTTTCTTAAGCCTCAATCTTGGTTCCATACTATAAATAGGACCTCCTAGCATCTATTTCAACATGTGCAAACAATTAACAAACTCTTATATTCAAGAAATCATCACTTTGTCTCTTTAGAAACTCTATTGTATGACCAACTCTCTCGCTCTTCTATTTCACACTTTCGAGGGCAAATTGAAGAAAGATGTAAACATGGGAATGTTTCTTACTCTTGAAGAACACTTAATCTTAGGGTTTATATTTGGAGTTCTTCAGTTTTGAAGGAAATTGGGGACCTTAGTAACATATGATATGTGAATCATGAATGTGATAACACATATAAAATCAATGTTTTCATGAACTTTATAATTACTAGTTTGATATAGTTTCCAATTTGTAAATTAATAATGTAATGTGAAAATGATAATAATGAATAGTTTTATAACACATGATACATAATTTGTAGACTATTCCATAAGGATAATTGGAAGATTTTAATAATTAAATGGAATTTACACATGTAGTATGAAACTTGCGAAATATATAATGTTAGCATGTTATGTGTAAGTCCTGCAATTGGACAGTTCAGATTCGATATATAAAATTTAGAACGATATGTAAAATTTATAATAATCACGAAACTGATCTGATCAAGCTCGAATTTTATGACAAAGTTGGAAATATTAGTAAAAGTGGTTGTGAGTTTAAATTTAAGAAAATAAATAATAAAATAATATATTAGAAGTATATACATATATTATTAGTTATTTACTAGAAATATGTAAAATGAGTTTTAATAATTAATGAATCACTAGAGATAAAATATATGTATACCAAAAATCACAAAATGATATGAGAAATATTAAAAAGTGTTTATATATGTGTTAAATGTGAATTTACATATAGAAAAATATACCTAAAAGTACTTAAAATACCAAATTTATACTAAAATAATTAAAAAAATTATTTGGTGATTTGTAATGGTGTACTTTAGGCATGGTAGGTTTGAAAATGTGGATTAAGCATTGTAAGTTGCAATCAAGGACACATAAGAATTGGAAAAAAAGTAGATATAGGACACTTAGAATTTTTTTCCACTGACCTTCGAACTTCTATAAATTCAAGATCTCACCTTCAAGAAACAATGTAGACAAAACACAACTTAGGGAAAATATAGGAGAGTATAAAAAGCATGAGTGTAATTTAAGAAAAAATTTACAAAACTAAGGGTAATTAGAGTTAAATTTGAGTGCCAGTGCCAAACTAGGACCTGAAAGTGAACTAGGGGTAGTGTCCGAAGGTAAACCCCATGCCCTTTCTGGCTGACAATAAGGTACTGCTTGGTGGTGGTTGCAACCATGGTTTCTGGTGAGTACTCTGATTAGCTTTGATTTTCATAAAATCACTAAAAATAGTAATGTTTGTCCAAAATTTAAGAAAAATTGTATTTTATCTGATTTTTACATATAGATTCTAGAAAAAAAATATTGTTTTATTGAAATTAAGTCTCAAAATATATCTCCCTTAAGAAATGATTAAACTTGAGCTGATTTTGCTTTCATTTTCAAAGAACCTTAACAATGTTGTTTTGGCTCCAAAATTTTTCTGTGAAGTACCTATAATATGTATTAAATTTTTATGAACAATTTTTCGCGAAAATTATTTTGTAAATTTTTAACTAATTTTTAGGCCCTAAAATCCTATTGAAAAGCTATTTTTCTAAAATGCACTTAATGATTTTTATAGAATTTGATCTAGATTTTGATTTGGTGGGTTTTCTGGTATATTGTAATATTGAATGATGTTAAGGGATGAAATTTTTATTGAAAGTGTTGGATTTGAATGTTCTGAATGTTGTAGTCTAGGTGTTGAAATATAAGTAATATGTAAAGTGTTTAAATAATGAAGGATAGTAAAGTTTAATTTAAATTGAATTGGTGTTAGGCTGTATGAAGTAGTTTGATTCTAGTCATGAATAAAATTGTAGGAATTTATGCTAAAATATGGAGTATGTTTGAATCGGAGGCTAATTTAGAAGCTGAATAAGAGACTAGGTGTATTGAGTGAACTAGAAAGTTGATTAGACGTTAAGTTAGAGATTGTGTATATAAGAAATGGAGTTAGCGAACTTTAGAGAATAGGTTAGAGGGCATTCTTAAAAATTATGAATTAAATTCTAATAAGCAGTTTAATTAGAAACTAAATTAGAGATTGAATGAAAAATTGAATTAGAGACTAGTTAGAAGTAAGACTAAGAACAAGTGACCTAAAAACTAGATAACTAGGTATAGTAGAACCTTAAACTTAAGTTAATAAAATGAGTTACAGAATAAATCTTATATATAGTAAATGTATGAATACTTAATTGACATTCATATATAGGTATTATCGGTGAAGGTATATTTCAAGTCGTACCTTATTGAATAAGTGAAGAGTCTAGGTAAGTTTGGGATCACTAATTATCATGACCCGAACAGTATTATTGTCATGGTAGATCCCCGTGTATCGTACAAAGATTTATAATCAATCATTTCATTGATCATAGGCCTTCCATATGACATAAAGGGCTCCTTCCATTCTATGTTATCATTGGGTATATAGACGAGTAATATTGGGCATATTAATTGAAATTACTGACTTCATAAATTACCAAAAATAAAGTGTGGAACTTAGAATTCCATAACAAAATAATATAGTATATTGAGAGTCCATAAGAGTTTGTCTATTTACAAAACTTTAACTAACTAATAAATGAATTGTCATCAATTAGAAGAAACATTCAAAATACACATCACTAAGCAAAGCAACTCAGAGGGGCAAAGATTAATTGCCAAATAAGTGAGCTAAGGTAGCCCCCTAGGTCCAGTAGCAAGTCAACTTAGGGCTTCACCATTTCCTCTTGTATAGCCCAATCACTAGGGGTGAAAGACCCCATCGAGGCTTAAAAGTTGAGCTCTCAATGGTGTAACGTCACATCGTTGCTCCAGACATCCCACTTTAATGTGAAGAGCTTCCCTCGATTCGCTTGGTGGTGAACTTTGTAGCCTTAGGTACAACTCCCTACTCTTAGACTCATACAATAGATTCTTGAACAAGTCCGATATTATTCCCAACATTTGGTACTCGTTTAGAAGCTTTTAATGAGCCTCCACCACATCATCAAAGCAACAATATAGGTGAGTAGAGAGATACTTGTAGATGTTGGACTCTTTCCCCTTCAACATCAAAGGCCTTCCTCTTCTAGCCCGCTAACTCCTCTACAATGTTGGCCTCAAGCATCCTCTCATTACCTTTTGAAGGAGAGGGGAGTACCACTAGATTCGGCTCATTTGTAATTGAAGCATCCTCTCCTCTAATGATAATGGCCTCGAATGTGGAAGCAAAATCAGTTGTGGCGGCGATTATGTGTAGAGGTTCGAAAACCACCAACTTTGAGGAAAGGGCACTAATAGGGACCCCTAATGTAAAACAGGTAGCTTCGTCTTACTAGTCTCACCTATTCCTAACTTTGACATCATAGCCTTACCCTTCGGGTTAGCAACTCTCTTGTTTGTCTTTGTCTCGGACTCTCGCCACCTTAGGAGCTCCAATCTACTAGGTTCATGCAGCTCCTTAGATCCTGCTAATCTCCCACTTATAGAGATTAAGTGAATAACGTTTGCACAAAATAAGAGATTACAAGTACTTATAAGCTCTACTGTGACCAGTACAAGCAAGGAGGACTCACCAATTCTTAGAAGACTATGGACAAAGGAAGGTTGCATATAAGCTTACACTAGTACAATGGAGGAGTGACTTACACTAAAGAAGGACCTATACCTTCCAACCACTTTATTATAACTCTCTCCATGTTGGGCAAGAGCTAAGAGATTGGCAAAGTGAAGTACCTCTGTATTGTCTCCTCGTCATTGATCTCATTTTTATGCCATAGAGCCATGAAGGCTTCAATCTCTCGAATGGCTTTAGAGTAACTCGGGCTGAGCTTATTCAAAGCTCTAGTTTGAACCAGTAGAGTCTACTAAGTTTAGAAGTTTGCCTCCAACAGCAGCTTTATCAACAGAAACTCATCCTACCAATTCTTAACGTTGGAGTATAGATGCCTAAATAGTTTTTTTCCTTGGCAATTCTAGATGTAGGTCCACCCCTTTAGGACCTCCCATAAATAGAAATAATTTAAAAGTTCAGGCATAGCCTGTACCACTAAATATTCACAAAGGGCTTAAGACATCTTCAATAACCTTTACCTATTAGGAAGAATTTGAGTAGGGCAACATTGACGGTAATTGAATAACTCTCTTTAAAAGTCCATGAAAAGGAGGCATATCCTAAGCTCCAAGCATTTCTCATGTACTATGAAGCACCTCTCTGACAATAAGGCTACCTTCTCATCTTCTATGGTAGCCACACTACCAAGCCTGGAATGTCTTCTACAATAAAATTACTCCCTACATAATTTACCATGGTAGGCTAGCTTTTGCTTTCTTGATGACTCGAACCCTTATTATTCTTAAGCTTATCTATGAATCGATAGCATTTGGTAGATAATTAATATGGTAAAAATCTAAAGAAAGGGCCACTATTAGATGTACCCTGTCTATCTCCTCTAACCTTCCTATCGACTCCTCATCCGACTATGCCAACATTAACAAAACCTCTTTGTCCTTATTCGGGGTGGGGAATGGGGGATAGTATCACTCATAGTCGCTTTAAAGTTTGAAGTTGTTAGGTTACACTCAGATGTGTTAGAAGGTGTTCTACTTGCGTTTGCTCTTGAGTTCATTGACATCCTGATACAAGAATAGAAAGGAAGAAAGTATAAGCTTTGGTTGATGAAGAAGCAAGAAAAATTTGAGTCTTTGAAGTTGAAATGAGGGAATAAATTAGGAGAATTGCAAAAGTTTTATTCTCACTAAGTCAATGGGTATTTATAGGCTTAAGGCTTAGGTAAGTGTATTGGTGGTCATGGGGATCCATACAACCACCAATCCACCCCCCACCCCCAATGTGTTAAGATTCAAACACATAGCAACAGTTTTGATTGGTTGGCCACATTTAAATGACAATATAGCTGCAACTACATGAGTGCTTGCACAAGACATGACAATTGTTATGCCACATTAAATGTGCTTTGGATACACCTGCCAAACATAGGGATTTGAAAAGGTTAGCTTCCTTAGGAAGCTTCATTAAGGTCCCTTTAGTTTCTTCACTTGCTTCAGTACCTTTTTAGCACAATAGCCTAAGAAGCCCTTATATCTAGCCTAGGCAGGTCAGCTCGACTCGACTACACCTAAAGCAACCTCGAACCTAACTAGTATAATTGCACACCACCTCTATTATACCACCTCCTCTATCCGACATCCTCTCTCACTTAGGGAGCTTGGTCTTCACAATCTCTAACTCGCCATGTGAATTATTCAGCTTGGCCTAAGGTATGATTAGCTGGGTTCACCGCATGAGGTGTCTTTTTAGTACGGACCCTTCTTACGTCTTGTTAACCTCTTCTCTAAGGATGTCAACATGACTACTTCTTCTTTAGAGTGCTAAGCTACCATGAGCACTTTGGGTCTAGTTCAATTATGCACTTAAGGAACCCATCCATCATCTCTCCTTACCACCTCGATAGTAAGTGTTGATAGAGTATTTTGAACTTGAGCCTCTTAAGCTTATACCAACTTACTTAAACTCTTTACCTAGCTCAATTAATTAAGATTTGGCCTCATAACTAACCTCATCCTAAGCTCATTAGGCAGCTTATCCAGTCATAAAATCCTACAATGACTATAAGCTAAAGGATAAGGCTGGGAGACCAGGTTAAAAACCATAATCCAATAAATCTGAACCATGTCAAATAGTACATTCCCATTACCCATGACATGTAGATATGCCAAAGTGCTGCTATTGGTCCCTTAACTTCTAGTAGCCTTCCTTTATAAATACCAATCAACATCTTAATAGCAAACCACTTACACTCTTTGTGCATTTAGCTTACATTCAAGCATTTGTATATCTTTACTCTCCCTATACACATAGTTGATTTAAGTATCGAAGTGGCTATGCCGAATAGCACCCTAACACCCCTTATTATCCTTAGTTTTGTGGGCTTACCTTATAATCACAAAGCTCAATCTCTTTTACTCTACAAGTAGAATCCTATAGACAATAGTGCACATACAAAAGGTAAATAGATGATAATAATATTTAAATTCTACAAATGCACATGCCATAGAATCTTAGTACATAACATAAAATTACAACCCAAATTGAAGGTTTAGTGAAATAAAGTCTAATTAAATTATAAGAAATCCTAAAATTTAAATTACATAATATCACTTAATTAAGTGGAACTATGACCCGATGTGATGTTACTAACAATGTTAATTTTCAAATTCACCATATTCTCCATTAGATTTTTAGATCGTACTATTTTTTTTATAAGAAATTTGAACAGATGGTTTGTAAAAAAGAAGTTCAATAGTTTAGCACTGTACTATCATGGTACAACAAAAATAGAAAAGGAATACTATAAAGAAAAAGAAAAAGATATGTTATTTGACGTAATTGAAACAAAAAAGTTAATAAAAAGTATCTCACTATGTGGAGAAGAAAACTCAAGACTTCACATAGGCTTTAATATTTGAGGAAGGATTCAAACTTAAGAGCTTGTAAATGTTAGATTAGAACGTACTTGATGTACGGTTTGAAGTTCGAAAGAAGGAGAAAGAAAAAGAAGCTAAAAATAAGAGGAACCTTAGTCATTAAAAAATATTTGTATTTAACTAACTTAACCATGTCAATTGTTATGTAGAGTATGGACCGAATCAAACCATATACATTTTTGCTTTTCTCTCCATTGAAAATGAAAGGAATAAGTGAAAATATGAATGTATTAATTGTAAATGAGTTCATGGGTCAAATTCTAGATGTATTTATGGGATCTATTTAATAAATTGATTTGGGGTTTTGACCTAAATCTGGATACAAATATAAATATGTCTAGACAGTTCTAATTGGTTTATGTCTCATGTTAATTTTTTGCATATCCAAACCTATTTAAATTGTATCATATTGTATTTGAGTTTAACAGGTTAGTTCCTAAATTGCTAGCTCTATTCAGGCTTCTATTTAGGATAGTCTTGGTGATATATATACGAAGGCTGTAGTCATCTTAAGAAATGAAAAATGATTTCTTTAATAATGAGATATGATATTTCCATTTTAAAAAAAATGAGTTTGATGGATTTTTTTTTTTCCCAACGAGTTTGATGCAATTTAAAACCTTTAAACTAAGACTTAAATTTTGAATTGATGAATGTATTAATAATATATTAGCAAACGCCTGTATCTGTTTTATGGGTGCTAAAAATTTTATTTAGAATCTTTTTTGAGGAGTGAATATATATTTTTATATAATTATCATAAATAATTTCTCTTTAATTTTTTTTATATAACAAAATAACTATTTTATTGAAAAACTTTAATATGTTAATGTTTTCGAGTTTATACTTTTGGTTGTCAACTTGTTCATAAACAATTGATGATATAGTGAAGTGTTAAGAAAAATGAGTAATATTAGAAGATGCATGAGTGAATTATAGAGTAATTTTAGCATATATTATAGGAAGTGGGTAATGTGCTTGTTTGATCGAGCTAAAGTGGTTATTAGAAATTTATTATAATAATTTATTTTTATGATATTGATAAATATATCCTTATTAAATTAAGCAGTAAGTAATATAAAAATTTGCATTGTTGTTATTTATTATTAGATTAAGGACTAAATAATAATTTTAGAATACAACGATTATTTAAGGATTTTTTAGCTTAAATAATATAAATATATATATTCTCATGTTGCACATGGCAGTTAATTTCAATTATTGGTGGTAATGTAAATTTGTGAATATAATTTAAGACACCGAAAATTTTAAAAATTATATTGATGACCATACACTTCGAGAAAAGCATCTTTAATGGCACATAGCCTGTTGGTTTTTCTCTCTCCAACGCACATTCACCAGTGTAAAATGCCATGAGTAATAATAATACGATAAACACATATGATATCACTTCAGCATAAAACATAAATTATGGTTTTCGATATATTGATTGTAATATAAAGTACTTAACCTATTATCTTTGAAACTAAACATTTATAGTCAGTTTACTTTTTAAGATTAAATAAATAAGGAATGAAAAAATTATTCAGGAATGATCATTACAAAGTTTAGACATTTATGTTCCGGTATTCATTGCATGTAATTTTTTATTGCAGAATTTATTTTAGTAATTACTTCACTTCATTAGTTATAATATTAAGTTAAGAATATAACTAAAAATACTATATTGCCACTATATGACCATTAATTGCTGAGAGTGTCATAGTTGTACTATTTAAACTTTTTGTTCCTTTTATATATAGAATAAAAGATTTCACCTTTTTTCATGTAACCAAATATTCCTAATAGAATGGGAATAGAAAACCTCATGGGAATTAAAGTTATCTATACATTTTCAAAGTAAATAAGGTAATAGACAGTTATGAGTAATAGTTATTTTATTACGTCCAATTAGATGGATTATTAGATTTTCAAACCTTCAAAAACACGCTTTCATAATTACAGATATATTTACCATAAATTAAAAAATTTACATAGAAAAAGAGAACTAGCATTTTTTCTCTTTTTTATTTTTTTACTTTTAAATATTTTATTATATCTATTTTCTTTTGTTTTTATTTTTATGTTACTTTATCAAGTGTTGGCTTACATGTATGTGTGTGTGTGTGTTTTTCTTTTATATAGAAATTAAAACTTTATTAATATGGGAAACCAACAAAACATCCCCTTAAAGGGTCTAAGAGCATGTTTAACTAATGATGTCAAAACCCGACCGAAAAGTTAATCCAAGAATGAGAAGGGGTTAAGGGTTAAAGAGAGTCAGTTGAGATCAAACTGAAATTAAATTGAGATTAATAAAAATATTATAATATAATTCATATTTATTTGTAAAGTAATAAAATTATATATATCTTTGAGAATTAAAAGTTGAAAGTTTTTTTTATGTTTATTTTTATTTTTCTCTTATTTACATTTTTCTTAGAAAATTGATATATTTTTTGAAAAATATAAAAAAAATAATATATTTTAACCTGAAAAAACTCAACAAGTTCTTATAGGAACAATGTTAGATTACTCAGGTCAATTAAGTTGAATCGGATCACTATTAATAAGAATAAAAAAAGTAACTCAAATCAATTTTATAAAGAGATCATATCGAATTAAGTTAAATCGGGCAAGTAAACACAAGTTTAATAACACTGTATTTAATTGACAATAGAGATAATAAAGGGAAAGCACATTATAACCCAACAAACATTCACCCCCTTTGTTTCTTGGGACATTTCCGTTAATATTAAGTTTGAAGTTTTAACAAGTACCACAATCATCACTGCATCCGATCGAACGTTAGGTGTTGGGGTAAAAGAAGCGTGAAATGAGCGCTAAATATTTCAAATAATCAAACTTAATCGATTTTCTTCTTCAAAAATTTCATCGAGCGAATCCATCAACTGTATTACAAATGCTTTCCATTTATAGAAGTCATGATTAAAACAAGCGCGAATCAAGCGCTAGATATTTCAAATAATTGAACTTAATAGATTTCCTTCCTTGAAATGCTCATGACGCGAACTTGTCTACAGAATTACAAACAATTTCCATTTACGAGGGGTATGATGAAAAGGCGTTATTGAAGCAATAGATATTGTGCCGCCAAAGTATTATTGATGTATCGTATTTGCTATCCACTCACTTTACGGTAATAACAATTCAATTGTAGCCATATTCCTTGTGAAAGAGCTATTAAGCATCCGGTTGCATTTTAGCAACAATTCTGTAGGGAATTTCTATAACAATATATATATATATATAATAGAATTTCTATGGGGAAAAAAAAAATAAATAGAATAATTACTTAAACCTATGAATAACAATTCAATATTGACGTCAACATTTTTCTTTAAAATACCCTCATTAAAATTAAAATTAACAAACGATAATCTTATTACAATTTTATTTTATTACTCAATAATAGCTCTTACATTCCATTTAGTGAAGTTAAGAGGTTCTACCTCTAAGTTGTGGTTCATTAGTAGCAATGTTATAGGCATACTCAAGAGTTTCATAGGGATCACCTTCTCTTAAGTTGTAACCCTAATAGCTATGATGCTTATTGTTATGGCCATATGTATTCAACATTTACACCACTCTATCTCATACAGACGTGTTATTGTCATGACTCTACAGGGAGCTTAGCAGGATTATCCAAAATTTTCATAATATGTATGCACCCATAATATGAAAACCGTTTTGTAAATCAGAAATTGCAAGATTCTAAATGATTAATTACTAAGGTTACTGATTTTTAAGTAAATAATTTACTATAAAATACAGAGATAAATAATTATGGGTGCCTGATATCTCACAGTTCCTTAAAACCGTAGAGAATCAGTATTCCCTACCAAATAATAAGATAGGATATACTAATATTACAAAAGAAATACAAGAAAATTTAAATTATCAACAAGGATATTTATGTATCATCTAAAGGGTACTCAGCTATTCCAAATACTAAGATACATATCTTCATCTTATACTCGGCACTCGAGACTTATCCCAATCCCCATATAAGTAAACCTGTAAGAGAAATTATGGGGGAGTGAGCATATAACAGTTCAGTGAATTCGTTTCTCACCACCACCGTTTAAGCAAGTTATCACACATTATTATCATACAAGCAAGCAAGCTATCTACATATAAAATGAATGTAGGCACGATAAATGCAAGCAACACATCCATAGGAATCCAGAACTATGAAAGGTGTAGAATTATGTCGTTTACGTTTCGATTATCCCCTATACTTACTCGCATAGAACACCTCAACTTACCTGCATGAGGTTACCTAAGGGCCTCACCCCCTATGCTACACTCGACTATTACCCTAGCCGAGAAAAGATTTCAATTCAAATAGGGGGATTCCATTCTGGGACTATTCACTCTCCAAGGCCCCTCGGGCACAACTTGCGAGTCCATCTCACAAGCTAAAATTAACCAAATTTGCGAGTCCATCTCGTAAGCCAAAATTAACCAAGGCCTTACAGACACAATAAAGTGAGTCCTCTTGCTATCAAGTGGAGAACTCATGCTAACTTTGCCTTAATGATAAAATTTCATTTCTAACACTGTGGCCCTTATCAAAATTGTACAAAATATGTTTAAGATTAAAAAGATTTTTTCCAAAAATACCCTTTTCAACATTTTGCAAAGATAGTACTCTCCATCCATATATTTACTGGGTCATAGACATGCGATAAATAGAACCAGTTATTTGGGTCAGATATTTATATTTATCAATTTAAAAAAAAGTGATCACATAGATGATGGTATACAAGCAGAACAATCATTCAAACATATAAGTAACAGCAAACAGCAACACATCATATAAGTAACACGCACAAGCAAGTAGCAGGTCATTAGAACTCCCTCACTTGGATTATTACTCATTCTCCAAACCTTTGGGGTTTTCAAAACTCGATATTGAACACCTAAAATATAATAACACTTATAAGTATTCTGTAAAGTTAGACTCCTTAGTTAACTAAAAGTCTATCGTAGTTTATCTAGTTCCCTAATATACCCTAAGTCTTATATTAATAGGATTTATCATACTCAATGGGATTAATAGTAACTATTTTCTTATATTTACAAGACTTCCTATATGTATTTTGGAACATTTTCATTTTAGCTCGGATTGTTATGAATTTATAGTCTATTTTGATCATTTTCGAGTGTATTTTCGAGTAACGAGATCCGTTTTAGATGTTGTGACTTGTAATTTAAGTTGTGACATAGAAATATCGTAAAATTTATTATTTTAGTTTAAAAATTATAAAATACTAATTTTAGCTTTTTCTAAATATATTTATGATTTAATAATTACTTAAACCATATAATTGATATTTTTATTATTTTAAGCATATTTTTCCTATTTTTGAGATTTTTAGCTTTATTATGATTATATTATTAGTATGACCTTTATTATTTTTATTATTTCTCATTTTCTTATTAATTATGTATTTCACGATTTATACATATATATATCTATATATGTTTTCGGTATACTACATATATCTAATATATGTTATACGCTATATATATGTATATACTTATTTTATGAAAATAAACATACTCTTACGTACATATATATATATTTATGTATTTGTGTTTATACTTATAAATATACTTATGTAATTCCGAATACTTAGATATATGTAAATAATTTACAAATACCTATTCTTATATTATATATTCGCTATATATATATTTACATAGTATTATTATAAAATATGTATACTATATGTTATACATATATTTTATAATATATGTGGTGTACCACAAAATATACTCTATATTATACATATACATATATGTTCTATGTACATATATTCTTACTTATGGAAATATACTGCTACATATATATACTATACGATTACATATATATATATATATATATGAAAATAATTATACATGGATACATATATATATAGCTTACGGTACAAATATATATATATACTACAATTATTTAATATAAATACTTAATACTAATCATATGTATACTTTAAAAAAAATACATAATACATACTTTTCCATATACCTATGTATATATATGTATACATATCTAACCTTATACATATATAAAATTAAATCTAAATATTTATGCACATAGACATGTATTAATAATGTTATATGTAGAAAAATAAATACTATATTTATACATGTATATACCACATATTATACATCTATATTATTAAAATAGTTATTTACCTATTGATTTAGTTTTTCTTCTTCTTTTCTTCCTTCTTCTTCTTCTTCTTTTCTCTTTCTTTTTCTTCTTTCTTTCTCTCTTTTTCTCTCACAGTTTTGTCCAGAATTTTCTGTTTGTGTGTAGATTTTTTTTTTTTCCAGCTTTTCCCTTTTATTCATGTGAGGGTTTAGCTTAGATTTTAAGCTAAAATTTTAGATAATACTACAAGATTTTTGCTTGTTTAATTATCCAACACTTGGCGTTTGAAATCCATCACGTGGGCTGTTAATTTAGCTTTCATTTTCCTGATTTTGGTTTTGGTTTTGTCCAGGACGTGGGATTGAAATGAGAAAGGGAAGAAAGAAAAGAAATAAATTGGAAATGAAAATTAATAATAAATATATATAATTTTTCGAATCATATAAATTATAACGATTCTCCTCATAAATTAATTTTTAAATTTTTCTGAAATTTTATCAATTTAATTAGTACCTGTTATAATTATAATTTTTACAAGTTATTATAGCGATTTTGTTATAATTTCGTGCAAATAGGCGTTTTAATCAAAAATTGTAATGGACTATAATTTTATCACTATTGAGTAATATTTAATTATTTTATAAGTTTATATTTATTATTTTAGGGTTTCGATTAAATTCGGGTTCAATTTTGGTTAATGATGTGTAAGTTAGTTTTAGGGTTTTAGTATGCGATTTAGGGTTTCGATTAATTTCTAAGGTTTTTACTACTTATAATATATTTAAATTTATGATTTATTATATTTTTTTCTTACTCGACTTTAGCGACTCTTCAAGTTATTTATAGTATTAAGATTTACTTTTACTCTTAAATAGTTAAATTTGCGGGGTTTACAGTTACCCTCCAACTTCTTTCAATATTTTTAGGGGTAATTTCTTTCCGTAACTTTTCAAGCTATCCATTTCCCTAATACATTGGGTGGCTCCCATCATAGGTTGATCTAAAGGGTTAGTTTTGTATTGAATTATTAGGAGAGGATAGTTTTCCCACTTCTTTCTATAACTTATTTAGGCTCTCCCTTTTCTTAATACAAAGGGTTACATCTATCTAAACTGATTTAAGGGTCAATTTTACAATGATTGTATTATATAATGAATGTTCTCCTACAGCCTCACCTCTTAAAAGGTTATATAGTAATGGAGTCGGTGCATACTCTAAGGTTATACCATACTCTTAAGTCACTTGCTTTCCTAGATAGTTCATTATCATTAGCAATTACAACAATCTACATATTAATCAAACTACTCTTTACAATAGGATTACAATAAATGGTTGGAAGAGTGTTACATGCCATGTGCTTCGTGCATTACTTCCTCAATTTGACGATCTTAAATTCTCCCCTCATCCTATATTACAATGATCCTTGATCTTCTTCCCTTTTTGGCGTCCCACCATATATACAATTTGTTTCTCTTGACAGAATTGTGAAGTAAATACTTGTCATCAACTAATAGCTTCAAAATTAGACGATTGGAACGAGAAATAGTCCAGTGATTCTAATGCTTTGCATAGAGTATAAGGACTTTGATTACATTAATAGAATGAACGTTAACCACTAAAATCTACTTCATGCCTAAGCTTGAAGTTTGTGTTATTTGTTATTTATTGGGGCTTGAAGTGCCGAAATTCATCCGTTGCTCCACTATCTTTGAGACACTCATCGTATTCTTGCTGTCATGGTTTGAAGAAGATTTTCTATTGCTGTCGTGGTTCTTGAAATCCTGTTAAGTCTGATATGCATGATGCTCGCGAGATTCTACGATCCTTCTATTAGTAAACCATATCTTTATTTAACCGGGTTATCTGTTCTTCATTAAAACTAATTCCCATTTCCTTCGTAGGTTCATTGCAGCTATAGTGCTCTCATGGCATTACTATATATTGATATTCTTGCTGCTATTAGGCTTACCTAAAAAAACACAAAATTAAACTGAACCGAAAAATTAATCTTTTTGTGAACTATTTGGTTTATGGTTCAATTCGATTGTGTATAAATGGTTTATAGTTCGGTTTAGAAAAGATAATCAAACTGAATCGTTTTAAATCAAACTGAACTGTTTATTTAAATAAAAAGAAATTATGTAATTATTTTGTACTTTTTATTTTTTTCATTAATCTTTATAAATTTAATCAAATTTTTCATATTTTGTTATTCTTTATCATAATTTTATATCAATTATTAAAATTAAATTGAATAAATTCCATTTGAAATTTCATATTTATTGGAAATAAAAATATTTAGTGAAAATTTGATACAAACGGTTTGAATCATGGATTGAACTAGTTTTAATTATGTTAAAAAATTTATAAATCGAACCGCATAATTTGATTTGATTTAAAAAAAAAAAATCGAACTGTTATATTAAGTTTGATTCGGTAAGAACAATAAATCGTACCAAATTAAATCGTGTTCACCCCTTACTACTGCAATATCTAATGTAGCATGATTTATTTCATGTTCGGTGAATAATTTTTATCCTTGGGCAAAGCTAATAACACGCAGGAGGATTTTGCTATTGAGAGATTAAGTAATTATTATCAAAAATAAGAAAAATAAAATCTAATTTTGTTCCTTTTTTCCCCCTTTTGTTGGCCAAGAATAAAATCTATATTATTATTGTTGTTATTATTATTTTCACTACTCTCAATTCTACAAAATTAATCATCCCCGCACGCGATTTCTTGAATAATCCAACTCAAACTCCTCTAATCCATCTGACTTTAAAAGGAAAATGATGGTAAAAGACTTAGAAGTACATGAAATTATAAGCAAAGCAAGCAATAAACAAGGGCAACACGGTAAAAAGGCGAACGATTAGCGTGGTGCCGAACCCTGAAGACCCCTTCAAAATTCACCCATAAATAACCAAAATAAACCAGCACTCCCCTTCACACAAACCTACAGAGGCTACAGTCCACTCTCTCTCACCTGTTATTTCTTCCATGCCGCACCATGGTTCTTCTTCTTCACCCCCAGTATTCTTTAATCCTTTGAGAACATTCTCTTGTCTCAATCCTGAAATCCACGATATTCTCTTTTTACTTCTCTTTTCCTCTTCCATATTCCTATCAAATCAAAGCTTCATTGCAATTGCAGTTATTGTTGTTGTTCCTATATCGATTCGTCAGTGAAAGGACGAACAGATAAACAACCCCTCAAATCGAAACCTCCATGTCCAATTCAATCCATCATCCTATTCCCCCACAACCCTAATCCAAAGCCAAATAAATGGTGTTTAACTCTGTTCCTCGCTTGGATTCACACCAAAGGCCATCGCAACCACAATCTCAACATCAAACACCAATTAGAAACACCTCAATGGCATCATCAACCTTTTCTGCCAAATCACAGCCTCTCCATAACTTCTCTTTAACCGATTTGAAGTGGTCGATGAACCACGCTACTCCTCACCGTATTCGCTCTCACAAATCCCCCCAACGCTCCGCCGATGCCGATCATTCTCTCATAAAAACCGCCGCTTTCGAGCCGGAGAACGACAAGGAGGACCATCATCACAGCCAGGATCATCACCGTCATTCTAAGAGTTATCACTCTCTCCCCTCCTCCGATAGGAAAATCCTCTCCGGCGAGGAGATTGAGTTCTCGAAGAAGGATAAGAGGGAAGAAGAAAAAGGGGGAGGCGGTATTGCTGGTGGTGCTGATGGTTTGCGGACCTTTCCGGTTGAGAAGGCCACCGCGTCGAGTCATAGATCAAAGATCTTGCTCCGATTCAAATCCAAAGCCAAGGTCGATGACGATTCTAATCAACAACACACTCAGCTGCCGCCGATCAACGCACAAGTTGAAGTCGTCGAAGCTCCGGTGGTTGAATCCTCCCCGACGGTTGAGACCGAAGAGTTGGTGCCGAGAGTGTGGAATCTGAGGCCGAGAAAGCCGGTGCCGATGAAACCTAATAATTCGAATGGCGTTGCTCCGTCTTCGAACAAAGGAGAGTCGTCCTCCGCCACTGCCGGGCAGAAGCGAAACGGAAGCGATGCGAAAGCGGAGGAGAATAATGAGGAAGCAAAGAAGAAGAAGATGATGAAGCTTTGGATACCGCTGATGAAGGGAGAGATCGAAGAGGATTTCATTGCTTTAACAGGATCGAAGCCTCCAAGAAGGCCAAAGAAGAGGTCCCGAGCCGTGCAGAAACAGCTCGACTTCGTGTTCCCTGGTCTCTGGTTAAGTTCCATCACTCCTGATTCCTATAAGGTGGCTGCGAATGATAAAAAGGTACTTTCTCTTAATTTTTAATTAGTAATTTCTTGATATCGTGATTCATCCTTTTACGCTGTTCTTTCGTTTATTTTTCATTTTCCCCCACTTCATTCCAATGGAGTTTATTTGGGTTGATTCTGTTTTCGCAGGGTTAGACATGGATTGCATTAGACAAGATCAGACAGAGAGCAGAGTAGGGGCACCTCAAATTAGGGTTTCCGATTGACCTTTTCAAAGTAGGTTAGAAACTGGAAGACGAAAGATGGGGATGAAGATGGAGACGAAGAAGGCAAAGGAAACCGAAAAAGAAGGAACGATTATAATAAAATTTCGTCCCTATTACACATATATCTTTTTGAGGACCATTTTAGTGTTATGGGGAGGGAGTTTTCCTATTTCTATTCATAGGGTTTTGTTTTATCTTTCTCAACTCAATGTACAGCTGAATTATAATTCCATGAATGAATGGATAATGTCATGCTGTTTAGGTTCTGATCTCTTCTATCGTATAAGAGATGTATTAATATTTTCTTTTCACCTCAAAGGCTTGTTTAAATTGATTAATGCTGATGAAAATGTATTCTACATTTCAATTTTGTTTGGACGGAAATTGCAAAATAATATGATATGAATTTTCACCGATAAGAAGCAGCTGTGAGGATTATTCCCTTTCATGGGGCAGTGAAGCAGGGGACACGGAGCTGTGAGTGGAGTTTTGAATTGAAGTTGGGATTAGAGATGCTCCATTGGATTTTCTTTTTCTTTTCCTTTATTCTTTGTGCTTCAGGTATGTATATGATAAATTTGGAATCATAGGATGAGGACATTCAATCGAAAAGGGTAAAGAAAACTTTAATCAGGAAAAAGATTAGTGACCGTCAAAACTTAGAGGTGGTCAACAAAAAATTGAACATTTGTTGCATAATTTAGAAGAAAAGAGAATTATAATGAAAGGGATTAATATTTGAAAGTAAGTTTAAATTAAAAGTTAATATTTTGAAAATTTTAAATTAGGCATTAAGGTTTTATAAAAAACATTTTAAAAAGTTTTGAGTAGCTCATCCGTCCTAAAACAAACATGTTTTATTAGGCTTACACACATTCTTTCACTTATATTGTATCCCCCATAAGCTTAGTCTAGCCCTACGCTTTTGCCTTTTCTAAGGCTTTACACATTCTTCATTGACATTATATGCATGCTTAAGTAGGGTTAGGTAAAATTCTTATTGCCTCATACTAGGACTAACAATTTGTGTTATCTTATCGCATCTCATTTTTGTATTTAAACGGATTCGTATAAAAAAAAAAACCTAAACCCGTGATACGATTCGTTTATTGACAGTGTATGAAAACATAAATCTGTAACCTAATGTGTTTCTTGTTTAAGTTGAACCTATTTATATTAGGGTTTATAATTTGTGTTATCATATTGTATCTCGTTTATTTTAGGTTTGATACCATCTATTAATTAAAAAGTTATAAGTAAATTTATAAAATATATATAAATGCAAAGAGAAAATAACGATGATAATTTTTAAATTTTATAAAGATAAATGATATAATATTTTCATACTTAATAAAAAGTTATATCTCAAACAAAAGTTTTTAGTAATCTTACTAAATATAGAAAATCCGGTTATTTAAATTATATTACATCACTAAATTGAGTGGAACTATAGATTAAATGGATATTAATATTTAAATTTATCATATTGTTTTTTAGATTTTTAAGGGAGACAATTAAAGAAATTATATATAAGTTTGTAATTTTTTACCTAATTAAATTACGATACATCAAGAAAAATATATAATTAAAAATATCTCTTACTTTTAATTATGATCTCTGACTTAAACATATATGATTTATATAATAAAATGTAAATATGGAAGAATACATAGTGTGTTTCATGTCCGGATCTATAAGCTTAACTCAAATCTAGACATAAATTTAGGTGTGTTTAAATGAGTTTAATTCGTTTGTATCTCGTATTAAATTTTTTTTGTATACTTATCTATTTAAATCATATTGTAACATGTTTAGGTCCATTGTATCTAGATCACAAAATCCCAACCATATCTCTTGTTGCTCTTTTGGCTTCTTATTTAGTTATAATTCTCAATGTAGTCGAAGAACTAGTGAAGTGAGAGCTACTGTACTCATTGGTAAGGTGATGTTATTTTTAAGAGTTCAAATGATTCATATCAATATCATAGAAAGTCATTTCTACACTCTTGTAGTCAATTAAAATTCTCTATATTTCTTCAACCACTACTCTTGCAAACTTTGACAAAGTTAAACCGTTTAGAGGAAATTTTAAAGGGAACTAAATAACAATGCCATGCACTCATAGGTTATATATTAATAAATATGGGTAAACCTTGATCGGGAAAAATAATTTCTTTTATGGAAATTGATGTTTCTAATTCAATATCTAATATTGAATTTAAAAACTAATAATTCTAATAGCCGTGCTCATTCCAATATTTTAGCTTTTGAGGCATAGTCTTATAATTATTGGACTCTTTATTTAAATCATTTTTTGAAATGTTATTTCTTATTTGAATTTTTCAAAACATTAATTTCTTATTTAAACTTGTTTCCAAATGCCGATCTTCTCTATTGTAATTTTTCCTTTAGGAGAAGCTTTATTCATCAATTATCTTTTGTTTATTGTCAAGTATCCATTATCGTTTGATATATTACAAATACTATTAGGAAAAGAAAAAAAAAAACAACTATAAATTTAATCATCTAAATTTGACTAGTAATGCTATCAAGGTGGTTCTATAAAACATAAACCCAACCAATTACTTAAGGGGATTCACAAAACCTACATAAAATTGTATAAGGTTTTTTTAGCATTAACCTATGATCTAAACTGGTTAAAAAATACATTACTCAATAGTCACCCTACCCCTAACTCGTAAATAAAACTAATGAAACATTGTACTCTTTCTTTTTCTTTTATTTTTCCTCTAGAAATCATGTTTTTCATGTCCAAGAATTTATATTAGATATCTAATAATGCATATTTATAACAATAAGTGAATTCCATCTCGACCCATTGCTAGATGATAATAAAATAAAAGACTAAGAGAGTAAAAGTTAAAGGAATTTGGAATTAAAAACAAAATGTCCAATACTATAGGCATGATATAATATATATATATAAATTAGGTTACTATTTTCTAAGAAAAGTTATTGGGTTATTATTTTTTTGTCGAATTGAGTTTTCTATTAAGTTTTTCTTAAATTCTATAACCTAACCTTTAATTTACAAGGTTCTATTCCATATTCCCAAACTCGATCTTATATCCTATAGGATTAAGTTTTATAGGTTTTTATTATATTGAACAGGTTGAATATCTTATAACAATTCATCCCATTGCATTCTTAAATTTAACATCAAATTTAAATATTTAACCTATTTTTATAGTTATTGTTTATATTTTTCATTAACTCCATTAATAATTGATATGTACCAACTATAGAATGGTTCACAATAATTAGTTTAATAAAACATTATGATGAAATATATTAAATTGAGCAATATAATAAAAACTGAAAAAAGGAAAAGGAAATCCTTACGGTCAACTTTGGTTGCTACTGTAAGCACAGGCTAGGCGCCCTAAGGCTAGGGAGAGCTTGCCCATGACGAAAGGACGTGTTGGATTGCCACTAATTACTCCCGAAAATCAAAATAAATCAAGAGATTTTCGTTAAATTTCCATTGGGTCATGTGGCCAATCATATTAATTTTAATTTTTACATTTTTTTAGAGGAGCGGATTACTCGTCTTAAGTGGATCGAGCCATCATAATTAATGGTAGATTGCATGTCCACTATATGCTATTACGGTGATTAGCCATGGTTTTGTTTCCTTTTATTCTTTTCTTTTCTAGTATTTATGATTAATTATTGATTTATATCATTATATTCGATAATAATATTTTATTAAATTAATTAATATGAGTATTAAATCTATCAGGAATAGCATTGTAAGAATCGTTGATGGAACATTTTTAGCCAAGTTAACGGAATCATGAGGATGGAAAAAATTTCAAATGTGGAGGAATAAAATAAAACTAAAAAAAAATTAAGAATTTAACTAGGAAAAGAGTCGTATATAGTGAGCTAAGTAACCCAAATCTAACGACAGCGAGACGGTGTCGATGATCCTCGGAGAAAATAGAAAGAGAGAGGACGTTGCTGTACGTGGATAGTGGACAGTGGACAGTCATAATACAATAATTGGGTGAAGAAGTAGAGCGAAAACAAACCCCAGGTCCACCGTCCATGGACTTCCATTGTTTGACGTACCCCAGCTCACTGAACTTGTACCCCAAGAATTTAAGAAATAGTCCCCCGATTTGCCGACGTTCAGGAAAGGAAAACCGCGTTCCATTTGCAAAAACAATGGTTTGGTGCCTGAAATGTTCGATAGTACTATATAAGAGATAAAAATCACTTTATTGAAATTGTATCTACGATGTATATCTATGTGGGAATATAAGAATATATATATATATATACACGCTCGTACTAACGAATAGCGCATTTACCATGTATGTGCAAAACTTATATATAGTATTGTAATAAAATTTAATATATAGAGAATTACTGAATCAATTTATACACATGATTTTTAAGAATAAAGAAATTATGTGCCAACTCTTTTTAAAATGTATGTAAATAAAGAATGAATTACTAACCGTGTAGGTATGTTTGTTAAAACAGTCCAAAAATATCCTAATCGCATTGATTTATTTTATTGAAAAGGGCCAAGAGGCATTGGTGCTTGAAAAAACAACAAAAGAGATATTAAATGGGGAATTTGGTACAGATCATCATGCAATTCTCAAGCATAACTAAAATCAACTTATAGGTATGCTTTAAGAAAATTGTAAGATAAAAATATACTTTTTTGTTTTCCTTCTTTTATCAATGGATACATATTTAAATTTGTTCAATCCCTTCTTCAATCATCTTGAGAAAAGATTGTTTATCGATTTTAATATAGCATGTCAACCAAAACTATAGATCTTTAGGTTGTCCTCTATAATTCTAGAACAAGAGGGTTGCCTGCTCATAATTCTTTTAATTTTTAATTTTGCCATTCTATAATTGAATGCTTAATAATTCTTCTATTATATTAAGCTAATATTCCCTTTCTAAATTCATACTAATATGTATTCTATCAGAAAAGCCATCTTGTTAAGTTATCTCTTATCTAAACAATATTTGGTAACTGTAATAATACAAAAAAAGGATGAAGTTGGATTTTTAGTATATTTTTCTCTCCTATCAACCTCTCCCTTGCTCACTAATAATTATATCCTTATATTATCAAACTATATTAAATACATAAGAATATAAAGTAACTATGATTGTTATTGTTACTGGATAATTATTATCCCATCTAATCAAACTATAATAGTATGCACTAACATAAAATAATAATTATATCTCCTAAATAGTAAAATTATAATAATATACAATAATATATCAAAATTATAATAAATACACAATAATAGATAGCAATTTCTATAGTCAAACTATATGAAATACATATTTATATGCACATTGATGTATAGTAGTAAAGATATAGTAGCGTATAGTAATATTCACCACAATTCTGGCCTTTGCTATGTCTCTAACTCCCTCAATTGTATCCAAATTGGTTATAAGGCCAATCTAATTAGCCATAACATCAAATCCTTACATGCATAAACTTGGGAGCTCTAGCTCAATAAGAAGGATGACTTATGACCCAAATGAAACCAGAAAGGAGTTTCACTTGTCGAAGTCCTATGTGTAGTCTTATATCCTCACAAGATATTTGGAAGCTCATTAGCTCGTTTTCCTTTTCCTAGGTCCATTCTTCACTTCAAACTATATAAATGATTTGTTTACTACTTGAACTTGTCCATCAGTTTGCGGATATGCAATTGAGGTGTAATTTAACCAAATGCCATGCTTTTCTCAAAAAGATTAGAATTTATTATTGTTGAACTATGGACCAATGTCAGTTATAATCATATAACGAACTTCAAACCTTGATAAGATAAAATTGTTCACAAAGGACTCCACCTTTTGCTCAGTAATTTTTTCTTTTTCCTTAACCTCCACCCACTTGGTGAATTAGTTTACCGTGACCAATATAAACTGCTATTGTCCAATGGCCTTTAGGAAGGGTTTTGGAATATCTAAACCTTATTGAGCAAAAGGCTAGGGACTGGTCAAGTGTTATAGTTCATTAGAGGGAGTAAGATCTATTATCTTATGTTTCTAGCATTGCAAGCAATGCCATCAAATCCTTTGCATCCTATTTCATAGTTGACCAATATTAACTAAGTCTTAATGCACGAATTTATAATGTTTGGGATTTCACATAGTTGTTGCATAAACTTGCATGAAGCTCGAAAAGGATTCATTGCGCCTCTCTAAGTGTAAGCCAATGAAGGTAAGGCTAACTAAAGCCATGCTTATATAGTCGATTATTAATCATGGTATAATCAGTGGCTTGGTACATGAGTCTTTGAGTTTCTTTCCTAGTAACAGGTAGTAGGTAATCTACAATTGAATCCATCCAAGACGTTTCCTTTGGCATGGGATGTACTTTAAGACATTGCCTAAACATTCCCAAGCTCTTGTTTTGCAAATATTCAATAAAAAGTAGGTCATTCAGATCTATGAGTGATGTAGAAGCCAATTTTGATAGTTTATCAACAACCATGTTCTGTACCCTTAGCGCCTTTGTTATTGTAAAAGGCAAGCACTCCTTAGTGAGCATTCATACCATAGTTAAGTACTTGCTCATCACTTCACCTTTTGGTACATAATCTCCCTTTACTTGATAAACAATCAAATGTAAATCAAAGAAGACCTCTTGTCTCTTAGCTTTGACCTCTTTGCAAGCCTTAACTTAGCAATTAGTGTGTCATATTCAGCTTCATTGTTACTAGACGAGAATCCAAATTTAAGTGCATATCGAACCCTTAGATTATGTGGTCTTTATAACACAAGACTTGCTCCATATCCTTCTCATGTTAAGGAGCAATCTACATACAAGTTCCATTGAGGCTTCTTGAGTAGCTAAGCACTGTCTTCCTCTTCTATAAATTCTATAACAAAATCTGCTAAGACTTGTGCCTTTAGAGCTATTCTTAATCGATATTGAATACCATATGCATTTAACTTTAGCACATACTTCATCATTCGGCTTAAAGAACTAGGCTTCTACAAAACTTTCCATAGCAACTGATCTGTTAGAACTGTCACTTGATGAGTCTTAATGTAAAGCTTCAGCTTCCATGTTACCATTACCATAGAGAACAAACTTCTTCATCTAAGTGTACCTTAACTCTGGTCCCTACAAAATGTGGCTTACGTAATAGATCGGTTGATACTCCTTTCCTTCAATAAGAACAAGTACAAAAGAAAGAGTTCAGCTACTAACAGATAAATAAAGGAACAACTCTTCCCCTGGAATGGCCTTTGAAAGTACAAGTAGACATGAAAAAATCTCCTTCAATCTTGGAACACAGCTTCACATTCATCTATTGATAACTCTTATTTTAAATACATTTCACATGGTGATTTTATAGTATTTCCCTTACAAATTTGGTTTTATTTAAAGAAATTGATACTTAATTGAGTAAAATTTTGATTTCAAGGTTTGAATGCGTTCTTAGATTGAAAACAAAGAAAAGAAATCAAGTTTCACTCGATTTAGAGTTCAAATAAATGAGTTATGAAGTTTTGAAGTTACATAAACAATAGGAATTTTGGTCAGAAAGCTACACAGTCTGGGACACAACTGTATCCCTAGGCTATGTCCATCCAAGAAGATTTTAAGTGCCAAGGTCAGTAAGTTACACAACCTGGGGACATAACTGTGTCCTAGGCTATGTCTAGTGACGAAAAAAGAAACTTTACAATACATTATAAAAGGACTTACTATAGTTTCGCACATAACATTAGACATCAAAAGAGAAGAGACTTGAAGAGAAGGAGGAGCAAAAGACGAAAGCAACACCTAACTTCAAGATTGAAGAGATTTTTCATCAATAAAAGGGGTTTTTCATGTTTTATTTATTGATTTTGTTGTAATTTGTTTTTAGTTTCATTATGATAGCTTAAGATTCTTATATTTAGGATTGTGGAACTTAGGGTTTCATGTGACTATTAGATTTATTAATAATTTGTAATAAAGTTTCTATCTTTTCTTGATTCAATTATATTATTCAATTGTTAATTGATATCTCTAGGGTATCAATCTATGATATTATGCATGATGATTGAGAAATCACATGTGTAATGAGATTTTAACATAATTGGAGAGAATTACATGTGTACTTAGAGATAAGATATATGTTTCTTTTGGAAAGTTGTTCTTTTGTGTGGGAATTCATTATATGTTAATGCGATTCTAAATTATATTACTAAGTGAAGAGATTCCAGTAAATAATTTAGGATTAGGGTTAATATGCTTGAGAAAGATGTTAACTTTAATTGTGAATCTCTTCGATCGAGAATAATAGAGATTGAATTGGATACATTTTAAGTGGTCATATGTTAAACACTAGGGGAAATAATTCCTATATATGTTATTTACTTTCTTGAAGTCGTTCTTAGTTTTATCGTTTTCTAAAATACTTAATCAAGTCTCATAATTAGGTTAGTTTGTTAATTTTAGTATTATTAATTCATTCAACCCATTACAATTTTTTGGTTAGATAATAGAGCTAAGGTTAATATTAGTACTCGAGGTCTCTGAGGGATCGACTTGAACTCACATCTGCTATATTAAAACTAATAAGTGCACTAGCCTTGATATCAAGTTTTTGGCACTGTTGCCAGGGACTTTCGATATTAAGAACACTAGTTACTTTATTACTTTGACCATTTTTTTTTCTTTTTTTATTTTCATTGTTTATTTTTATTACCTAGAGCTGCAATTGATTCTATATTTCTTGCTCTTGTAGTGCATGACCCAAAGCAGCCTGAAAGATTTGATAAAACTTGATCTTGAAATTGAGAGAACTATCCTTCAAAATTTGAGATTGCGACTTAAATAAACTGTAGCTACCATAGAAGACGAGTCAATCAATGAGATTAAGGAAGAGGGTGAAGAGGCCAACACTAAATTCATCAATTAAGAAGATCCACTGCATATGGCTAACAACGGTAATGAAGTAAATCGAACTATGTCCAACTATTTAAAGCCTACACTTATCAGAGCTGACTTTAGTATCATTAGGCCAACCGTTGCAGTTAATAACTTCCAAATTGCACCCAACATCATAAAAATGGTCCAACAATATGTTCAGTTTGACGGTCTCTAAGATGAAGATCCTAATGCCCACATCTCTAGCTTTCTAAAGATTTGTGATACATTTAAAATCAATGGAGCCACAGATGATGCTATTCGACTGTGGCTATTTCCTTTTTCCTTAAGGGGTAGAGCAAAGCAGTGGTTGAACTCCCTACTACGAAATTCAATTGCAACTTGGAATGAATTGGTAGAGAAATTTTTGGAGAAGTATTTCCCACCTACAAAGACAGCTAAACTTCGGAGTGACATTTCTTGTTTTGCCCAGTTGGAAGCGAAGACTTTGTATGATACTTGGGAACGGTTCAAGGACTTGCTCAAGAGGTGCCCACATCATGGCCTCCCATTATGGATGCAGATTCAGACCTTCTATAATGGTCTCAATTTATCTACAAGACAGATGATTGATGCATCTATAGGAGATACTTTGAACACAAAGACACCCGAGCAAGCACAAAACCTGATTGAAGGAATAGCGATGAACAATTATCAGTGGGAAAGCACTAAAGCCAGGAAAAAGGTTGCAGGAATTTATGATGTGGACTTGACCACTGCTCTGATAGCCAAGGTGGATCTATTGAGTAAGAAGATTGATGTACTCTTTGTTGGCCCTCAACAAGTACAATTGAATGTAAGTGACTTTGGCATGCAGGGTTATGGAGTACAAGAACAACTAGAACAGGTAGATTATCTACGAAATTCACTTAGGCAACAAAATAACCCCTACAGCAACACTTATAATCCCAAATGGAGGAATTACCCCAATTTCTCATGGGGAAATCAAAACTAAGGCTAGTAGAAGACAACTTTGGCCTACCTGGATTTCAAAAACCATTACTACTTCCCCCTCCTCAAGAGAAGAAGTCCAGTTTAGAAGAACTTCTCACGAAATATATTCAAGGCAATGAGGTTTGGCTATTCAACATTGAATCATCATTGAGAAATCAAGAGGCTTCCAATCGCAATCTTGATAAGCAAATTGGTCAACTTGCAAAAATGATCTCTAAGAGGCAATAAGGGACACTCCTAGGGAATACCGAGGTCAATCCCAAGGAACATGTTAATGTTGTGCCTTGAGAAGTGGTAGAAAACTGCAAGTGGAGAAAAAGGATGGTGAGGAAGTAATTGAGAAAGAAGTGGAATTCAACCGTAAGGAAGATGTAAAGCCACTAAAATCAAAAGAAAGTATGGAACCACCGAAAGTGAAAGAGTACAAGCCTCCCATCCCTTACCTGTAGCACCTTAAGTAAAGTTACATTGATCAGAATAAGGAATTTGGTAAATTGCTTGATATTTTCAAACAATTACACATTAACTTACCTCTTGTTGATGTCATCTTGCAGATGCCAAAGTATGCGAAATTTCTAAAGGATCTTTTATTGAACAAATTGAACAAGAGGAAGTTGGAGGAGTTTACAACCGTCACACATTGAACGAGGAATGCTCAACACTTCTCTAGAAAAAGCTGTCACAAAAATTAAAAGATCTAGGGAGTTTCACTATTTCTTGTATGCTTGGCAATTTGTTAGTAGATAATGCTTTGGCAGACTTAGGAGCTAGTATAAATTTGATGCCATATAAATTGTTTAAAAAGCTAGGGTTAGGAGAACCTAAACTAACGCGCATGAGTCTTCAATTAGTTGATAGGTCTATCACATACCCTAGAGGCATCATAAAGGATGTTTTAGTGCAAGTAGACAAATTCATCTTTCCCGTGGATTTTGTTATACTTGATATAGATGAGGATATTGAGGTACCAATCATTTTAGGTCGACCCTTCTTAGCCACCACTAGGGCTATTTTTGATGTTAGTGAGCATAAGTTGATATTACGGGTCAGGGATGATGAAATAGTTTTTAAAACTCCAGAGGCAACAAATAAATTTCTTAACTTAGATGACACATGTCACAATGTTAATGCCACTAATGTTGTTATATCTACATGTATGCAGGAAACGCTTGCCAAAGATTCCTCAAGCTATTGCTTGCAAAAGGGCGATGAAAATTTGGTGACTAACCCTAATCGTACAAAAGCAGTAGCTCAAATAGAAGTTCATGAATCCATTGTGGACAAGAAGGGGGTTGATCCACTCCACAAGCCAAAGGATCTTAGGTTAAAATCCTTCAAAGAGAAGCCACCAATTTTAGAACCAAAACCGTCAAGAAATCATTTGGAACATGTCTTTGTGGTGAAAAGTTCAAAACTTCTAGACAACCGCATCTAAACTAAAAGCGAACAAAATGAAGAAGTTTAGGCTACATGAATTTGATAAGTGGCATGATAAGGAGAGAAACTATGGAAGTTATGCACCAATGAAATGGAATTGGCAAGGTCGATGGTCTAAGGGTAAATTTACACTTGTATGGAGAGTTTGAAAGCGGGATACAGGAGGAGTCCTATCTCCATCTGGATGAAGAATCACGAGCTACAATCATATCCCATTGAGCTATCGACGTTAACTATTGCGCTTCATGAGAGGCAACCCATGCCAAACTCTTCTTTTATTTATGTTTTTCTTTAATATTCTTTGATTGCACTCTAGTTCTTTTAATCCATTCTATTTTATTTTGTTTTTATATAACTTGGCATTACTTCTTTGATCTATTCAATTTAATTTAATGTTTTTTCTTTTTTTCTTTTTCTTCTTATTTTTTAATTTTTATTATATTTAAATTCATGAATTTAGGTTAGGCAAAAAAAAAAAAAAAAAACAGAAAGGTACACGGGCATAGGATATGGTTATGTCCTAACCCGTGTCCATCCAGGCCCCTTCAATGGACTGTAAGCATAGAAAGTTACATGGGCATGGGATATGATTGTGTCTTAGGCCGTATACGCCCAGAAATATGCATTTACAATAGAAAGTTACATGGGCATCGAACACAGTTGTGTCCCAGCCCGTATTCGCCCAGGAATATGCACCCACAATAGAAAGTTATACAGGCGTGAGACACGGTTATGTCCCAGCCCGTGTTTGCCCAACACCTACACGACATTAATATACACACTGCACAACATTATCAAAGCATAAACACAGAACTTCATTTCACCTTTCATCTTCTTTCCACCTTCTCCTCACGTTTTACTTTTCATCAGCACATTTCTTCAACAAATCCAACCCGATCCAAGTAAGTTCATCTCTTTATTTTTTTTATGCCCTCTCTTGTTCATGCTTTGTTTTCATTATTGTTTAGGCATGCTTAGGTAACCGAAATTTAGGTCTTTTGTGAGTTGGTACATGAATTTTGTCTGAGAATTTACTTGGTTTTTATTCTTTCATGATAGACATACATATTTGCCTTGTACTAATAGATTTAAATGCCTTTATGATGCCCCTTATGGCTAGGTATTACTTTATAATCTATCAAAGACGAATTTCATTTCCAAATTCAATGTCAACTATTCAATTACACCATTTAGGTTAGAACTGTGAGAGTGATTTTAGGGCATTTAGAGTTTTTGAAGTGTTAGGATGCCTTCTTCTCAAGAAGATTGTAATGTAATAAGTCTAATGTATAACTAGTTGGATGACTTTGCTAGCCATTTCTTTTAACCCAACTAGTTTTGTGGATGCACTCTACATGTTTGTTTAAATATCCTAATGAGATTTCTTTTAATATCCATCACTTCTACTCCTTTATAACTCTGTCTTAGTTTGAACTAAGTGTAGCAAAGATGAGCATTTTTAATTTGGTGTGGTGTCTCTTCTCAGGTAGTCAATGGCAAATCGCACAAAGCTTACCGTTCGGAGAAAATCCAAGTATGCAGCATCATCTTTAACACAAGAAGGTGCCATTGTTGAACTATTGGCCACTCTCCCTCTAATAGAGCACCCAATGCTCCAATTCAAAGAGGAATACCAATCGACTCACTATAATTTACTTAAGAACAAGCCATTTAGTGATACACTTCATTTGGATTGGGATATTCTCGCCTAATTGGAGTTAACAAATGAAATGAAGGAACTATTGGAAGGAACCATTTGGGAGCGATTCTTATCTCTTGAAGCTTTAGTTTATAAGGAGCTGATATTAGAGTTCTTATGCACATATAAACTTGATAAAGAGAGTGTTAGTGGCATGGGCCCCAAACACAAACTCCATTTCACTTTGAATGGCAAGCCTTTGCACATGACAATAACTCAATTAGGTAAATATCTTGGTCTTTATGAGGATAAATTCACACGGACAGAAGAGCTCCATTGTTTAACATGTCGTTTTCCATGTGGAGTAACACCAGGGAAGTTTTGGGATGAAATTACTGATGGTGATGCTTATGAACCAACAGTGAGTAAGGCTTCTCAATTGGTCAAACTTGAATATCGTGTTCTTCATTGACTCTTTGCACATACATTGACTGGTTAAGGCCAAAGTACCAGTGTGGTTTCCAATAAGGATTGCCTCTATTTGTATAGTGTTATTCATAAATACCCAATCAATCCAACCATTGAGCTAGCTGAAATTTTCTGCCACTAAGCAACCACTACAAGGAAGAAAGGGCATATTTGTTGTGGCCCTTACATCACCTTACTAGTGCAAGTTATGTAGACTAAGGTTGTAGTTTGGCTCTCACTTACCTTTGTTACTTAAGTCACTCCTATGCGACTTAACTCATTTCGACTCATGAACCTTTTACCAACGGGACGTCAAGGTCGACACTCACGGACCACCTCTAGAGGACAAATGCCTTTAGCAAGCTTTGAGGACAAATTTGATATCTTGATGATTGAGATTCGTTATATCCGAGAATGTGTGGATAAACTTCATATCCACTAAGACAAATTGGAAAAATTTCTCAAGATGAAAGAATCGGATGCAAATGATGAGGATAGTGAGAGTGAAGAAGAGGATGATGAGGGTAGTGAAGAAGACGATGATGAAAACATGGTGGATGCACCATCTGATGAGGAAGATGGAGAGAGGGATTCCGATCCCTCTTCTTAGTTCATTTTTTTTTTTTTGTTTTTAGTTGGCCAGGGCATGTGCAATCAGACATGTAATGACGATGGCCTCCAAGTTATGGGCTTCTTCATATTATTTTCGACTAGCAGGGAAGTATTAGTTTCTTTTTCAATACATGTATTTCCTTTTTCCCTATGATGTTTTTTTTTTTTTTTTTATTGTTTCATCTCTTGCTGTTGTGTTTTCTTAGTTGTACATTGAGGACAATGTACGTTATTAAGTGTGGAGAAAGGATATATATGAATTTATTGTTATTTAGGAGACCAATTATTTACATTTGACCCAATTAATTTTTAAGTTAACTTGCAATAGGTGATTAACAAGTGTTGGGCCAAATCAACTATATCATCTTGATCATTATTGATCTTATTATACTTTACTAGAATTGATTAGTCAAATCTTTAGAGGGCAAAGTTACGATTTATTTAGTTTGGGACTCTAAGACTTGAGATTGGAACAACATCACTAGTTGAGAGCTAGTCATGGTTATTTTTAAATTTACTTTTATGTATACCTTTCTCTTAGAAATTTTTAGAGCCCTATAATTTTTAGCAAACAAACAAATGAAATTCTTTTTTTGAGAACCCTTGAAAAATCACAATGATTGGAGGTAAAATGTAATAACAAGTGTATGAATAGTAAAAAATATTGGTAAGGATTCGTTTTGGTCTATCAGAAAAGCGAGATTGAGTCCTAATGCCAATACTAATGAAAAAAATTGGTATGAATTGGCCTTGGTCTGTTAGAAGAGCTAGGTTCTTTTCCGCTATCAATATAAGGGATAAGTTGGTATGGATCAGTCTTGGTTTGTTAGAAGTGCAAGATTCTTTCCCTCTACCAACACAATTGTGCTTAAATAAAGTAAATTTAAAATACCTCCCAATAAAAGCATGAACTAGGGGATGATCAGAGAATGAGTGGATGTAAAATTTGTTTATTTTAGATTATGGCGCTTGATGAGATTAAAGAGAGAATTGTATACACTTTAGTCAAATGGATAAAATTTTTATGACTCTTTCTCAGTTGGCGAGATGTTAAATCTAATTTCTAGTTTAAGAATCCTTAGTTAAATGACTCGAATAAACTTTGACTTTCATAAATTAACTAATGAACTCTAGTATTAAGTATTGTTGGAGCATTTGAATATGGTCAGGTGAAATTATGACATTGTTAAGGGTGAAATTGGTTGACTCTATTATTGCAAGTTAATTAAAAATGATTTTCTTACTTTTCTTTAGTTCAAGTGTATTTGTTCACCGGTTTCCTAAGTAGTGAGAAATTTTGTTTAGCATTTCTTGTCCCGAAATTTTTGTTTTGATTTATTTGCTTGAGGACAAGCTCAAGCAAATGCTCAAGTGTGGGGAAGTTTGATAACTCTTATTTTAAATACATTTCACATGGAGATTTTATAGTATTTCCCTTACATCTTTGGTTTTCTTTAAAGAAATTGATACTTAATTGAGTAAAATTTTGATTTCAAGGTTGGAACACATTCTTGGATTCAAAACGAAGAAAAGGAATCAAGTTTCACTCAATTTGGAGTTCAAATGAATGAGTTATGAAATTTTGAAGTTATATAAACAATAGGAATTTTGGTTAGAAAGTTACACAGTCTGGGACACAACTGTATCCCCAGCTTGTGTTCATCCAGGAAAATTTTAAGTGCTAAGGTTAGTAAGTTACACAACCTAAGGCCACAACTGTGTCCCAAGCTGTGTCTGATGACGAAAAAAGAAACTTTACAATACATTATAAAAAGACTTACTAAGGTTTCGCACATAACATTGGGTATTCAAAAGAGAAGAGACTTGAAGAGAAAGAGGAGAAAAAGGCGAAAGCAACACCTAACTTTAAGATTGAAGAGATTTTTCACCAACAAAAGGGGTTTTTCATGTTTTATTTATTGATTTTGTTGCAATTCGTTTTTAGTTTCATTATGATAGCTTAAGATTCTTATATTTAGAATTGTGGAACCTAGGGTTTCATGTGACTATTAGATTTATTGATAATTTTTAATAAAGTTTCTATCTTTTCTTGATTCAATTATGTTATTTAATTGTTAATTGATATTTCTAGGGTATCAATCTATGATATTATGCATGATGATTGAGAAATCACATGTGTAATGAGATCTTGACATAATTGGAGAGAATTACATGTGTACTTAGAGATAAGATATATGTTTCTTTTGGAAAGTTATTCTTTTGTGTGGGAATTCATTATATGTTAATGCGATTCTAAATTATATTACTAAGTGAAGAGATTCCGGTAAATAATTTAGGATTAGGGTTAATATACTTGAGAAAGGTGTTAACTTTAATTGTGAATCCCTTCGGTCAAGAATAATAGAGATTGAATTGGATACATTTTAAGCAGTCACATGTTAAACATTAGGGGAAATAATTCTTAAATATGTTATTTGCCTTCTTGAATTCGTTCTTAGTTTTATCGCTTTCTAAAATGCTTAATCATGTCTCATAATTAGGTTAGTTTGTTAATTTTAGTATTATTAATTCATTCAACCCATTACAATTTTCTAGTTAGATAATAGAGCTATGGTTAATATTAGTACTCGAGGTCTCTGAGAGATCGACTCAGACTCACATCCACTATATTAAAATTGATAGGTGCATTTGCCCTGTTATCATCTATCAACTTAGATCCCTTGGGATTCTTAAAAAATTTGAAGAACTCAACTCATTTATAAATACCCTTTGAAACAAATTTGTTTAATGTTACATTTCAACCTGTTAGCTCCTATACTTGCTTCATTGTACTCATGGACTTCATATACTTTATGGCTTTTATTTATTTATTTTTTATTAGCTTCAATTCCTCGTTGAGTTACCATATACCAAAAATTTTCCTGTGGTTATCCCAAAGACACATTTTTGTGGATTTAACTTCATGATATGCCTCCTTAAGGTATCAAAAGTTTCTTGCAAGTTGGTAAGATAATGATCTTTTTTCACACTCTTAACAATCATATCATCAACCTATACTTCCACATTATGATGGGCTTGAGGCTTAACATTTTTCTCACTAACCTCTGATAGGTTGCACCAACATTTTTTATGCTAAAAGGCATACAATATAGCGATACATACCAAAGATTGTGATGAATTAAGTATATACTTCATCCTCTTCCTCCATCTTGATTTGATTACAACTAGAGAAGACATCCATAAAATTAAGCAAGGCATGTCTGGTAGTTCTTAGCAAGGGAAAAATAGACCTTTAACAAGCCTTATTCAAATCCATGAAGTCAATGCACACGTGTCACTTGCCATTTGACTTCTTAACCAACATGTAATTAGCTAACCAGGTTGGATAAGACTCCTCCTGTATAAACAATGCTTTCAAAAGCTTCTATACTTCCTCTTCAATTGCGACCTATTGCTCTAGAGCAAAATTGCTCTTCTTTTATTAGACAACTTTAGCATTGGAGTCTATCTTAAGTTTATGTGTCATGAACTCCTTGGGTATGTTAGCTATGTCTAAGGGAGACCATGCAAACATGTCGACATTCTTTCTAAAAAAATGCACCAAGTCTTGTTGCAACTTTGGAGATAAAAACTTTCTGATCCTTGTAGTCTTCTTTGAGTCTTATCCAAGATGTATCTCTTTGGTTCTCTCCTTTGGTTTATCCATATTATTAGTACTTCAACCAAAATTTGTCTCTATGTGGAAAACTTCCTTACGCTTAAGGGCTTTCAAATATAAAAACCTTGTGAGTTGCTAATCTCCTCTATATACTCCCACCCCAGTTGAAGTAGTAAACTTAGCTTTCAAGAGGCCAAATGGATTTTGGCTAGGTTGACACATAATAATCTTATGTGGAGACCAACTCTTAACCACAAGAAAATCCACCTTATCTTCTAACACATTGCTATCATCCTCAATTTGGATGGAGAGAGAAATTAATCCTAAATGAGTATGGACTAATTATTGAAGGTGTATAGGATATATTCATAAGACCTTAATTGTGCTTTAATCTTAGTTTTCATTAGATCATACACGTGTTGAAAGATTATATCTACCAAACTTCCTGTATCTACCAAGATCTTCCTAACCTCAAAATTTGCAATCCCTACACTAATAACTAGTGCATCATCATAGAGTTTCTGGACACCCTCATAATCCCTTTCTAAATAGTGTAGACACCCTATTTTTTCTCTCTCTAATTTAAATTTTTTTTTCTTTTTTCTTTTTTAGAATAAGGAAGAAGGGTCTTACTAAAAAAAAGAAAAGAAAAGAAAAGAGTAGATTATTAGAAAATAATAATCAATTTAGAATAAAATAAGATCATTTGAAAGAGTTTGAGTATTTTAAACATTAATCGAGTCGGGTCTTAAATAAAAAAAATTCATAAAGGGATTATTTAGGCTTGAGCTGAGATTTATTATTTAAATTTGGCCTAAGTAAATCTAATTCATATATGCAATTTGATTATATATATAAATAAGGTATATGCCAATGGCCTGATGGTAAGGAGCATGTATGCAAATAGAGGAGACTTGGGTTTGACTCCTTCTAAGCACAAAGATGCACTTTATTCTTTTTGCCACACAAAATGTGTCTTTCAAACACGTTTACTACGTGATGTGTGCTTTAAGATCCCTAAAATCTTTCTTCTTTCCTATCTTGGTTGGTCGAGTTCATGAACATTAAAAATGGTCATATCTACACAATTTTACCAATTTAATGGTAAAAATGTATAGATTACATGAGATAGTGCTAATTCAAGCCAAATATATGTCCAAATACATCAAAATCTAGGACCAAAATTGAGTTTAAAATCACCCATTGACTTGAAATCCGAGATATACAATCATGGCCGATTTGGCCATTAAAGCTTCTTTCTAAGCTTTCTATTGCTGCGATTAGTAAAAAAATGTTTGTCATTCTTCATTTTAGATTATGAATTCATAGTTTTAAACTCAAAAACACAAATACTTGAAGCTCTCTCTCTCTCTCTAACCCCCTATTAAGACCATCCTTTCTCTCTAGAAACTCACCCAATCTTCGAGCTTTTCGAGCAAATCCATTTCTCACATTAAACTACCTGGGGCCTAAGCTCTCTAACACCACTAACCCCTTTGACCGCCATAGCCTATAGCCTCCTAACCGAGCCTCCATCATCACAACCCTCAACTACCATTTTGCATGCCACCATTGCCATGACTTGACACCATATAACACCTTAATTAAGCTCCTTATTTCTTGAAACCTTAGAATGACTATCCACTTGCCCTTGCCCTCACACATCACCTACAAAGCTCAACTAGCCTCTTTCTTTCTCTACCATCGGCGGCCAAGTGTAAAAGCCACCTAAACAACCACCTTAGACTGGTGCATTACCACCATTAACCCTATTGCCAATGAGTTTCACATGACACTTAGATCACCCGCTTGGATTACTTGGTAGAAGTTACCATGTAAAGCCCCCTACACTATTGTTCTTCTCTCTTAAGTACAACCCAAATTCTAAGCCCAGATTCGTGCCCATTCGTCCTGTGAATCAACTCCTATTGGGACCTCCAACCTGCATATTGCTATCTAAGGTCCAACCCTTTCTTCCTTTGTTGTATTTTATTTATTTATTTATTTTACTTTTCTTTAGTGTTTTATTCTATTGTAAAAAAATATAATAAAAAAAATATAAAAAATCTAAAAAAAAAAGAAGAAAAGATTTAAAAAAAAATTTTTAAGTACGTTTTGGTCAAAAATTAAAAATATATATATGTACATATAAAAAATATAAAAAAAATGTATTTTGCAATTTAGAAAAAAGATTTTAACTAAGAGTTCGACTAATGAACTCTCTTTCCGAAAATAGGATTTTCTTAGAATTTTTCAAATAAATAACACCACAAAATTATGACCCTTTTTTTAGTTTTTTCTTAAATGAAAATAAATTAATAAAAATATAAACCTAGCCAATTTTCAAAAATTAAAAGAAACCAATATGCCTAAATTTTTGGGAATGAATTATGGAAGCTTGATCTCGAAGAGCAGGTACATAAGCTCTTATACACAATTATCAGTTGACTTGAAATATAAAAATTTTTATTTTCTCCCTTTTGTAGATGATTTTCAAATTTATTTATTCTTGTGAGTAAATGTAGTATTATTTATTTACTTGTAAATATGATTTTTTAAGGGGTATTTTGGAAATATAAAGTTAAATTAGGAGGGTTAAAGTGGTACTTGAAAGGGTTTAATAAAATAGCCTTTAAATTCATGACTCTAGTTTCCTTAAAAAATTTTTCTTAAAAAGGCTTTTAAATACGTAGACTAGTAGTTAAATTAGAACCAATCAACCTAAGTAGTTATAAGATAAAGTCATTAGAAATAACTAAAATTTCATATTTTTTTATTTCAATACATAAACTTTAAATTTGTTCATTTTAATATCCCAATATTTTAAATGATACAATTTGGTTATTATAGAGATATTAATTTGTATTATTTAAAAAGTTAAAGTACCAAAATGAAATAAGAAATAAAGTTTGACAAATAAAATGGATGTCATGTACTTGTATTATGATTTTAACATTTTATAATTATGGTCATTATAATAGAGGTATTAATTTGCCTCATTTTAAAAATTGGGATATTAAAATGAATAAGTTTAAAGTTTAGGTACTAAAATGAAAAAAATATAAAAGTTCATGTAGTTGTATTGGCTTTATCCCAATTAGTTCTAGTTTAATTACCTCTTCCGGTTTTATTAGTTAGTGACTCCAAAATGCTTTTAAAGATAAAGAAATCGGGTTTTCCTTAATTTTAGTCAAGGGTTTAAACTAAATAGGCATAAAGTTTAGTTTGAATCAAATTAAGGAAAATGAAAAAAAAAGAAAAAATAGAAAATTTTGGCTTGATAGCTTGACCATTCCACTAGGGATTGTTAATAGGTCTAGCCACCTAAAAACTTTCGAAATTAGAATTATTTTTCAAAATACCCATATTAGATCACATTCTTTTCTTATAAATATTTTTATTTGTAAATAGTTGTGCTAACCTTCTTATTGCAGCTAACCTATGGGTTTATTTGGGTGATATTTTATCTAAATCATATATGTGTGATAGATACAGTTAGAACCAAGCTATCCTAGAACCTTAAGAGAAGGGCCATTGTGTAAGCTTCAAATATTGTGGGGTAACTATCTTTCAAGGCCAATCAAGCTACTTTACTTAAGTTTCAATGTGACTAAGGAACCATTTCTTTAAAAACGTATGATGTCATAAGATTTGGAGACCTTCAAAACTCATCCTTTTGCATACATGAAACCCTTTTTTAAAAAGATTAGCAAGAACCCATAATGTGACAAACCTAATAAAGAACTTGTAACTATGGAGCCATTGTTACTTCCTTAGTTTCTTTTTCCTTGTATTTCTTTTCGATGTAACCATTTCTAAAACATACTCATTGTAAATTTCCTTATAAATATCTTTGTAAGGATAATATTTAAAAGTTAAGATAGGCTTTTTGATGTAATATTTTTCTTTTGTATAAATGGCTAGCTTTTCTTAGGATACTTTCAAAGAGATCTATATCCATCTACCTCATGAGCGCTAGAACTCATTGATTGGCTTCAACTCTTTAGCCCGCGTAAGCAGGAATTTATTAAAAGTAAGATTAGGGCTTATCTTGTCCTTGCAAACAACCACTTCGAGCATTACCTTGATTCAAGCCAGTTATACTTTTAGGAGACCGAAGCAATCTCTTTTTGTATTAGCCCATACCAACTGAGCTTAACTATTGAAGAATACTCCTAGTTACTCTAGGCTCCAGCTATTACCAACGACATCTATGTTCTAGACCTTGAAGCTATTGCATAAAAAATCTTTAGTAAATTATTGGAAGTGAGAAAGAATGAAATAAACTAGAACTTAATTAAAGGAAAATCTATTTGGATAGATGACATCAGCATTTGGTTCTCTATACAGTTAAAGTATAAAGAGAAATGGGATATCTTCTATGTACATCTAGGAACTTAGCATTGACACCAGGTCAATGCTTATATTGTGGTGATCTTCAGTGCCATTCTACTCCTAAATAGGGTGCATTATGTTCACTTTAGAATTGCAAAGATAGTAGCTGAGTTCCTTAAAGCAAAATCATACATACCTATTCTCCTGGCTAAACAAATTCGTTCATTGAACTAGCTCAAAAATAAGAAACATGGGGATTTAAAGACCAACATAGCACTAATATTGGTTTAGTTTATTAGTCACATGAGTAGTCATTGACTTGACTTCAACCCAATCGACTTCACATAGAATTATGATCTCATCAAATCCTTTGAGGAATGGATCTAGTTACTTGAAAAATATTGTTGCCTATTATTATGTTCAATACTTTCAAAACATGAAAGTTAAGGAACTACTTTAGACACCCAATGGTATTTAAGTGATAAAATGATAAAAGAGTATAAAGGTTTTCAAGTAGTACCTTTGATTGGCTTTAACATCTGCACCAAGTACTTTTTAGCTAATGGACTGATTCAAAATGTGATTTGAAGGCCCTTATTGAGCCTGTTTCGCTCAACTTTCATGTCCATTACATTTTGGTAGTTGACAAAGTGTCTAAGCTCTTAGGCATCAAGTCTCTTTGGTGTAAGCTATCAAAGGTATACTTAGTAAGGCTTAAACAACTAATGAGTTTCTCTATCACCAACTTCAAAAGCTAAAAGATATGGAGTAGGTAATGGAGATAGAGGAGGTCCAAGCTAAAGCCACACTAGAGAAAGCAAGAGAAAGAGAGCAAAGTCTAAAGGCACAATGTGAAGAATATCATATAAAGGCCTTGGAAGCATAGCTTAAGAAGGCTAGAGGCAAAATTCAAGAGTTAAAGGCCCCTAGAGGTTAAAAGAGGAAGAAGGGGGAAGCTGAGCTAAGTCGTTGCCAAAAAAAGAAAGTTTAGACCCTAGGGATTTTCCTCTTAATGAAATAAAGTGAAAAATAATGTAAGTTCCATAGATTGCAAGAATTAATAAAAGTGTAGTATTTTGCCACATTATGAGTTTCTTATCAACTTAAATTTATTTACATTCATATGCCATGCATTCTTGCATTTGTAAATTTATTTCTTTCCTTTGAAAAAAAAAAAAAGTAAATATATTTATACTAACTTGTTGCGAAGTGTTCTTCAATGAAGTTGCAAAGATAGCTCCTAAACGTTAAGTCTTTAAAAAAAGTTTGATATGAACCTACTCTTAAACTAGAACAGCCAATTAGGGAAATGACAACATCAACATCAAGGATGACAACAATAATGTTAACCTCAAAATCACCAATCCCATTAAGCTGGGGTTTTGCTCTTTAGAGTGAATTGTAAGGAAAATAGTAGAACATATGAGTTTTCTTATTGACAACATTGCCCTACTCTAAGCCACAGCACCATCTAATGAGGAGCACTCTAAGGCCCATTACGAAAAGAATGTTGAAGCTCCATCCCTTAAAATAGAGGAGAATCACCCAAAAGCCTAGCCAACAATTGAGTCCTTTAAATTAGAGGGGGTCTACTTGAAGGATAACTTGACTTTTGAGCCCAACACATATTCATTCCTAATCAGCACAAAACTAAGGCCCAATTAAGACAATTTGAAAGAATTGGAGAGGAAGCTGATCCAATAGATCACTAAAAGGATAAGGGCAATTAGAAGCTATGATGGTTTAGGGCAAGTTAATATCACAAATTTTTCTACATACAATGTTAGGGCTTACCTTGAAAAGTTTAAGGTACAAAAATCGAAAAGTATAACGAGACTAGATGCTTCAAGTTGCATACTAGGTTGTATGTATGAAAAATGGGCAAATACGTCTACTATGATTAACTGATGGTATAGACTCTTCAAGATAGCTTGATGAGTCTAGCTTTGACCCGGTATCCTCAACTTGATGGATTGCTGACCTCCAAACGTCTCACTCATACTCATCTTTGAGGACTCTAATCTCTTACTAAGAGTATTATCTCTCATTAGCCTGCCGAGGATGAACTCCTGTATATGCCAAGCTATACCCTTCCAACCTACTGAAATACAGCATCCTTTAATCACCTTGATAGCTCCCAGCTTAAAATAGTTGTAACATCCTAAGATTCCCAAATATGAAGCTATTGACAAGCTACCACCTATCCCTTACTTTTCTAACACTTGTACTATATTCCTTTTTGTTTTTTGCCTTATTTATCCTTTCTGGGCATAGTAGGAATCTCTTTCTTACATTATCATATTTGTAATTTTCCTTATTTGTATTGTTTCCCTAGAGGACATACTATAAATAGTCCTCTTACTATAGCTGCAAGGCATCTTAGACCTTTCATGATATTGAATATCCTTGTTCTTGTGAGATACGCTTCTCTAAGTACGGTTCATTTACACTCGTATCTAATATTACCATGTAGCTCGAGATTAGTAATGAGTGAACCTTAGCATTAGCTTCTGAGTCATATTAGGCAAAGTATTAAGTCGTGTTGTATTTGTTAATATGTCATATCCTCCTAGTAACTTCATGGAAGCTACTGTGTTTGACAACTTTTGCATTCCATCTTCTTCGATATCTCGAAGGACTAACTTGGTTATTACTTCTTATGGTAAGCCCTAGTGATTACTAAGCTCCTAAACTTACCATATAATCTTAGTATCAGAGCTTGAGGTTATGATTAAAAGCTTAGTATTGTAGCAGTAGTTGTCTCTCATTGAAGTCTATATGTTCTTTTATATTCTATTTCTCTAATGGAAAAACAGAGGAAGTTCTTTAGTCACTATGCATATCTTATTTTGAAAGTTGTATGTAATCTTCTACTGAGTAGTGGACTTTTTGAAGTTTTGAATTGAGAAATGTTGAATCCTAGTGTTCAAGGAGAGATTAATGATGTTGAGAGTGATGCTTTTGGTTACAGCTGTGTTTTCCAACAAACCCCACAAACTACTGATAAGCAAATACATGACCTTACTGCTATTGTGGCCAATCTAGCTATTTCTATGCAAAAGGCAGTAAAGACTAGTACACAAGAGAGAGTTCTTGTTGAATAAGGCCGAGAAGTGAGAGATAGGTTAGAAGATAAGTGGTTAAACCCTAAGCACTAGAAGTTATTAATGTAAACCCAACTCTACCTTGACATGTTGAGAGGTTTGTGAGAAGGAGACTTGAGTTAGATGAGGTTGAAGAGTATGGGGATGAGGAAGAGCAATACTCGTGTGAACCGTGACCAAGAACAGACAAGGCCGGTCGTTAGATGGGTCTAAGCATGTAGAAAGCTCAAAAAAGGACTAATGGGAGAAAGTGTGAAAAAGGAAAAATGACGAATGAAATAGTAAGCAAAACCTATGAATAGCTCTAAAGGATATGACGCACCAATAGAACTTCTGAGGACTCATGACATAATTCGATATGATGTACTAATCGATCTGGTGAGGTTATTCGCCACCTAACCTTGCCTAAGGGAAAGGATAAGAGTGATGCCGAGAGTAAACAAACAGTATGTACGTAAGGAAGAAAAATACTCAAAAGTGTATTAAAAATGATGTGTTCTTCATTACGAGTATAAGGGTATTTATACCCATAAGTTAGGAAAACTTGCTTAAAAAGGAAAAGACAAAAAGGGCATTTCCTAAGAAAGTAATGTACAAAATACAAAAGGGTAAAAATGAATACAAGAAAAACAATCATTGGTGCAATGGATTCTGCACATGATATGTACACATGGCGATGTTACATTGGCGAGGTTGTTAGAAGATACAGACAAGAAAGTACGAATAGATGGCTTGTCCGCACAAAGATGGCTTAGTTAGTTTAAAGTCTCTCTTTCTCAGCTTCTTAGCAAGGAAGATACCGAGTAATTGGTTAGCTCAAGCACTAGTGAGTAATCTTTAATTCAGTACACTACAAAAAGATGGACAATCATATGGCTCGGCATGAATGGTAACATAGCAAGGAAGTACTTAGCTTCGGTATGATAGAAGGATTCATTGTGCCAGTCCCGTTAGCCCTCGAGCTCGGCTGCGGGTCAGATGTCCGGTAGCCTAATTCCCATCATTCCCTTTAGGTTGTTTTGGATTTGAGATCAAATCTAAATGGTGTTCACTTAGTTTTCCATCAGGGTGATATGAACTGAGGTCAGTAATGTTGAAGGCGTTAGAAACCCCATAGTCCTTAAGCAATTCTAGTCTATAGGCATTATCATTGATCTTCTAGAGGATTTTGAAAGGTCCTTCAACTCTTGTAGATAATTGGTTCCTCCTTTTGTTCGGGAACTATTCCTTATTGAGGTACAGCTATACTAAGTCTCCTAATTGAAATTGTTTAACCGTTTTACCCTTGGTCTTTTCTTGCATTCTCCTAGTAGCTTAATTGATGTGCTGAGTGACCTTGTCATAGATGTGCTGAAGGGATTATGCTCTGGTCGATGTGTCAAGGTCCTTTTGCGCAGGTACTGGTACTGGGGCATGGTCGAGGGGTAACTCGGGATTGAACCCATAGATCACCTCAAAGGGAATCTGCTTAGTGGTGTCATATATTTTTTGGTTGTAGGTGAACTCGACTACTGGTAGGCAGACGTCCTAATTAGCTAAGTTTTTGCTTACTGCAGCTTGGAGCAATGACCCCAAAGTATGATTAACCATCTCCATTTGGCCAGCATTTTGGGGGTGACATGAGATATTGAAGAGTAATTTGGTTCCCAACCAACGCCACAAGGTTCTCTAGAAATGGCTTAAGAACTTTGGGTCTCTATTCGAGACTACACTTCTCGGCACGCCGTATAGTCGTACAATCTCTAGAAAGAAGAGAGAAGCAATAGTTGATGCGTTGTTAGTTTTCGTACAGAGGATGAAGTGTACCATCTTACTAAACCTATCAATGACGACCATTATAGAATCTTTGCTTCAGGCAGCTCGCGATAGTTTGAGAGAAAAGTCTATGCTTAATTCAATCCATGGCATTGTTAGGGTAAGTAAGGGCATTGCTTTTCCTTGCTTAGCTTGGTACTTAGCCTTTTTACACACAGCACAGTTTTTGACAACTCGGTGCACATTTGTCCACATTTTCCGCTAAAAGAATTAGCCATTTATCAGTTCATAGGTCTTCCTTTCCCCAAAATGTTCGAAGAGACCTCCACTATGGGCTTCTCTAACTAATAGCTCTCTCAATGAACAAATCGGCATGGATAATTTTTCGCCTTAGAATAAGTAATCGTCCTCCACATGATATTCATCCACTGTCCTCTCATCAATGCATTGCGAAATTATAGGTTTAAAGTGTAGATCCTCGGAGTACTATTTTTTGGTACTTGCAAACCTAAACAGTCTAGTCTGCAATTCTAATAGAAGTGCATATCTCCTCGAAAGAGCATTTATAACTACGTAATGCTCTTTCCCTGCTTATACTTTATTACAAAATTGAATCCTTCAAGAAATTCAACCCATCTCGCTTGCTGCTTTAGCAACTTAGTTTGACTTCAGAGGTACCTCAATAATTTATGGTCAATATATATGACAAATTCTCTCGGTAATAAATAATGTTGCCATACTTATATTACTTGGATCAATGCCAAAAGTTCCTTGTCATGTACAAAGTAGTTTAGCTACGGTCTTCGGACCTTTTCACTTTGGAAGGCAATTGGTTGACCTTTTTGTATTAAGACAATGCCTATTCTAATGCCTGATGCGTCATATTCTAGCTAAAAAATTTTGTCAAAGTTAGGTAGCACTAATACCATGGTAGAGGTCAATTTCTCTTTTATCTCGGCGAAACTCCTTTCCTCCCTTTCTCCCCATTGGAAGTCGATGTTCTTCTTTTTTAACTTGGTAATTTATGCAGCGAAGGTGTTGAAATTCCTGATGAACTTTCTATAAAATGAAGTTAATCCGTGGAAACTTCTCACGTCTGTATAAGTCATAGGAGTCAGCCACTGGACAATTGCTTGGATCTTTTCATCATTGACTCGTAAGCCTCCTCCACTAACTACATAGCTCAAGAATACTACTTCCTCTTAGCAAAAGTAATATTTCTTTAGATTACAGAATAGTCTCTCGGCAGAGAGGATATCCAGGATTGCTCTGAGATGTTTATAGTGACTCGGCATGTCGACACTATAGACCAAGATGTCATCAAAGTACACCATGACACACTTTCCTATGATATGTTTTAGCACATGGTTCATTAGCCTCATGAAAGTACTTGGGGCATTTAACAAGCTAAAGGGCATGACCATCCATTTGTAAAGTCCATGTCGAGTCTTGAATGCAGTCTTCTACTCGTCTCCTAGCCTCATGAGAATTTGATGGTAACCAGATTTAAGATCAATCTTATTGAAAATCTTGACTCCATTGAGTTCATCTAACATGTCTTCTAACCTTAGGATTGGATACCTATATTTGATCGTGATCTTGTTCACAGCTCGGCTATCTACATACATTTGCTAGGTTCCATCTTTCTTTGACACTAGAAGTATAAGTACGGGCAGAGACTCTCACTTACAAAGCCTCTCTCTAGTAACTTATTGACTTAACATTGGAGTTTAAAAGCTTGCTCAGGATTCATCAGATAAGCTAGCTTATTCGGCAATACAGCGCTGGGTATTAAGTTAATGCAGTGCTCTATGCCTTGAATTGGGGGCAACCCTTCAAGTAATTGTTCTAGGAATAGGTTGGCAAATTCATCTAACAACTCCTTGATCTCTTGGGGTAACTCACCCTACTCCTTCATTTCCAATAGTCACTTGACCATAAGAGGGTCAGCTCAATAGCATTAATGGCTTCTTAGAGTTTGGCTCTACTCATCACCAAAGCTTTCTTCGATCTACAAGCAAGTTTCTTCTATAACTTATTAACTTCTCTTGGCAGCATTGAATTTAGCATGATCTTTCGATCATCTTTCTTGAACATATATATATTCTTGAAGTCATCATGAATAACTCTCCTATCAAACAACTACGGTCTACCCAACAATACATAGGAAGCATAAATGGGCAGTACATTGCAGAGAATCTGGTCGAAGTAATTCCCTATAGTGATTGGTAATAGTATTTACTGAGTGACATGTAATGCTCCTTTCTCACTCAACCAGTACAACTTGTACGGCCTCGTATATGCAACATTCGGTAATTTCAGTTTTGAAACATGATCAGCTAATGCCACATTGGTGTAGCTTCTACTATCCACTATGAGGGTACATACCTAATCATTCACCTTATGGGTGGTATGGAACAAGTTTTCTCTCAGCTCCTCCTCTCACGAGGGCTCAACGTTCTCAACGCATTAAACAACCATGAGTAACTTATCTAAGTCCTTGGCAAAGATGTCTTCCTCAATTAGCTCTTTTTCGACAGGAACCTCCTCCTCTTCCTTAGGTTCCTTATCCGTACTTTCTACTTCTAGCTTCAAGATGTCTCCCTTAGTGACCATCGTCCTTTGATTTGGGCACCGAGTAGCCATGTGTTCGAACCCTTGACACTTGAAGCACTTGATTTGGTTGGTCTTCCTGCCAGACCTTTACCGCCTCTCATAAGTTCGGGTCGGCACTTCACCATTAGGTCGACCTTTCTACTCAACTCTTACATCAACCTTTCTGCTTGACTCTATACTCGGCTGAGCTCAATGACTTACCTGTTCGGGTCGACTAGTCAGCATCCTCGCTAGTACTTGGCTCCTTCTTTGCCTCTTTATTCGCTGGGCAATCCTAATAGCTTCATCCATTGTATTGAATTGTTAGAGCTCCACAACATCTCGAACATCTCCTCTCAAGCCAATAATGAATCTTAAAACTGTTCGAGCTGGTGGTTCCTCCACTTCGCAACGGATCATGGCCATTTGAAACTTTTGAGCATACTTGTCAATAGTTTGGCCTCCTTGTCTCAACTCTTGAAGTCGAGTGAAAGTATCTTAGAGATAGGTTTCTGGTACAAACCTGTTTCTGAGCACTATCTTCATCTTAGCCCAAGTGTTAATCTCTCGGTATTCCTCTCGTCTTCTCATGACTTGAAAATTCTTTCATCACATGGTGGCATATCTAGAGAACTAGACAATAGTAGTTCTCACCTTCTCATAATTCTCATATTGATAGTAATCAAACACATGCTCTACCTTCTCTTCCCACTCTAAATACTCATCAACATTCCTAATCCATTGAAACTCGAATCTGAAGCTTCATATGGTCGAATGCTCTAGGGATTCATACATGCATTTCTTCAAAATACTCTTTTTCCTCTTCATCAAGCTCTCTTAGGTCTATCCTTCACTTTACTCATCCTCCAACTCCTTCACCTTGAATAGGTCAAGCTGGGTTTTGACCTCTAATAGGTTGAGTAACTTGTGGGATGTTTTGCGTGGCTTCAGTAGGTTAGAAGACAGTGCATGAACAGCTTGGGTTAGATTTACTAAGAGGTTAGCTACCTTGTCAAGCCTCTCGTTAGTACTTTTAGGAGTTTCCTAAACAACTCCACTATTGTTCATAATAGACAACTCCACTGTCATTACCAATACCAACATTCATATTTAGGTCTATCACTTTTCCTCATAGATTCAAAGCTCAAATAAACACTTTAGGAAATTAACAGTTAATAATACAGCAATCAAATGAACATAGTAACTTGCTTTGTTTCATACATACAAAATGAAGTATAACAGAACTTCAAAAAGAACTAACTATAGTTTACATGAAACCTCCACTTTGATACTAAGATGGTGCGAACCAAAACCAAGAATAGACAAGGCTAGTCGTTAAATGGGTCCAAGCTTGCAAAAAGTTCAAAAAAGGATTAATGGGGGAAAGTGCGAAAAGAGAAAAATGAAAAATGAAACAGTAAGCAAAATCCACGTATAGCTCTAGAGGATATAACGCACCGATGAAACTTTTGAGGACTCACAACACAATTCGATATGACGTACGAATTGATCTGGTGAGATTACTCGCCACCTAACTTTGCTTAAGGGAAAGGATAAGAGTGATGCCGAGAGTAAAAAAACAGTGTTTATATAAAAAAGAAAAATACTCAAAAGTATATTAAGAATGATGTGTTCTCCATTACAAGTACAAGGGTATTTATACCTATAAGTTAGGGCAACTTGCTTAAAAAGGAAAAGACAAAAAGGGCATTTCCTAAGGAAGTAATGTGCAAGATACAAAAAGGTAAAAATGAATATACAAGAAAAACAATTATTGGTACAACGGATTCTGCACAAGATACTGTATACATGGCAATGTTACATTGGTGAGGTTGTTAGAAGATACGGACAAGAAAGTATGGACAAATGGCTTGTCTAAGCAAGGATGGCTTAGTAAGTCTGGAGTCTCTCTTTCTCAGCATTTAGGCAAGGAAGATTTGAGTAATTGGTGGGCTCAGATGCCAGTGAGTAATCTTTAATTTGGTACACCACAAAAATATGGGCAATCATACGGCTCGGTTTAAAAGGTGACTCAGTAAGGAAGTACTCAACCATGATAGGGGTTGGTTAGAACAAAAGGATTCCTTATGCCAATCCCTCTAGTCTTCAAGCTCAACTATAGGTCAAAGGTCCGGTAGCCCAATTCCCATAAAGTACAATGAGTTAGAAGAATGTGAGCTTCGTGCTCCTAGAAGCGCTTAGCACCTTAAGCTGCAGACTTTGAGCTTTAATGGGTTTGCTAGTGCTGATGGCTACCTACATTAGGAGGAGAAGATTGAAAAGATATTTGAATTTTATGATTACAAAGACTCAGTGCATATTCGAGTAGCTGCGTTAGAATTTTTTTGGTAAGCAGCAATGTAGTAGAAGAAATTACAGACTGTACATCAAAGAGCTTGACATAAAATCCAAACATGGAGCGAGATCAAGAGAGTTGTAAGGAGTAGGTTTTTTCTAGAACATTATGAGCAAGACACTTTCCAACATCTCTAAGACCAAAGATAAGGTAATCGATTAGTAGATGAATACATCCAAGAATTTCAATTATAATGACTCGATGCAAAGTTAACGAGCCTAAGATGTGAATAATAGTTAGGTTCATTTCTAGACTAAGGATTGAGATTGGTAATGTAGTGGATGTATAGAGGTTAGGAAATTTGGATAAGACCATCTAAGTTACCTAAAGGGTCGAAAGGTAAAGGTGAAATTAGCTAAGCCAAGCCTTGAGTAGCTAACTTAGCTTATCGAGCAGGTCTAGTTTGTTGAGCCAACTTAGATATGTTTGACCTCGATACAGTTCTGAGGTGGATTATAAGGTCAGATGCCAAGCAAACTTGATGATGGCTAAGATAAGAGTAAAGTCAAGTAGCCTAAGGTCAAGAAGGACCAAGGTAAGTGCCTTGGTTTTAGATATGTGGCTAGTTAGTGCCTAAACTAATGTATCATTACCATCAAGGGAGATAAACCTTAGTTTGAGGTGGAGAGTATTAGTGACAGTGAGGAAGAAGTAGGAGTTGATCAACTGTTGGAAGAATTTCAAGAAGATTCTGATGTTGTGACTTAACTTGAAATGGGAGACTATTGTATGGTCATATGAAGATCTCTCAGTACCTTTGTCTTTAATGAGAATGAGTAGAGGGAGAAACTCTTCCATATAAACTATCGAGTAAATGGCAAACTGTATACTTTGATCATTAATGGAGAGAGTTGTACCAATGTAATAGCTCAAAGAGTAGTGAAGGCCTTGAAATTGCTGAACCACCCTAATAGAAATCAACCCTTCAAATCGATCATGCATAACCAAGCCAAAGGACCTTAGGGACTCATGAAGAGGATAATGGCTCGTAGCCCCATCTAGGACAAGAATTCATATTTCAACCTCTATGATTTACTATATTGCTGACTTGAGTATTGAGCTCTCTCATGTACCAATATTGCCTCCCAAACTGTCAAGCATACGTATTGACCCTCCGAGCAGGCTTGCTTGCTTATTAAGTAGCCGTACCATAATCTTAACAACATTTAAGCATACTAACCTCAATTGTTTGAAGCCAAGCTCTCGAACCAACTAAGATCTGACGCTAGTTTGAGGCAAACATTCATTAATGACTGATTAGCTGAAGACTAACCTAATCCAGATTAGATTGGCTTTAACCACACATCTTCTTTTCCTTCATTTTAGTTGAGTTGTACTATATTCCAAAATGACCAGTAACCAGCTACCATGTGACACTAGTCTTCTAGCACAATATTTTCGAAGGATTCTTTACTTTTCCATAGAGAATATTCTTTGTCTATTTTATCCTTTTTAGTATCATTCATGTATCCCAACTATAAATTACCCTTATGTCTTTTCCATGTATGCTTGTAACCTTAGTGGGGTTAGTATAAATACCCCATTTGTTGTATGTAGACACAACTCTCTTTTGATCATCAGAATATTCAAGTTTCCCTTTTTTTGCAACCCTATTGTTCTCATTTACCCTTAACTCCTATCTATTCTCTTTAATAAGGAGTAGTGGTGAGTGACCTTATAGTTCGGACTGATATGTCATATTTGGTGGATTGTAGGTCGAGTGGGATCGATTGGTGTCACATCCTGACTTAGCATAGAATGCTGCATCACCCAAGAAGACCTATTGAAAACTTAACTCAACCTACTCATTCATCAAAAGACAACTTTGTTTACATGATAAAGGGGTTGCTACATTAGAGTTTAACTAGATATTCAGTCACAACTTATGTGTACAACATAATATTTACATCAAAACATAAACTAGCTTTTTCTTTTGTCATCTTCACAATAATAGAATTCCTAACATAGTACAAGTTCCATACAAAAGTCATTGACTCTGACTCACGCTTTCATTATACCTTCCCCCTAATGTTGGGCCCTTCATAATGGTGTTAACTTAAGGATAAAACATTTTATCCCCTCAATTACTGAAGTTAAGTGAGAGTGAATAACAAACAATACAATATAGACAATATCACACATTACAACTGAAACATTTCAATCATAATTTGCAAGTTCAACTTCACATATGCATTCGCTTAACTAGGCATTTATTGCTAGCAATGCAGTATACTATGCTCATATATGTGGCGTGCATTGGTGCCAATATCTTATGCCCTTCTAATCTTCATCTAGTTAGTTAACATAGCCAGGCATCTAGATACAACGTCTAGGAACCTATGGGCAATAAGGAGCTACCTAGGAGTAGGACATCCACTAAATTGGACTATATACTGTAGTCTACTGATATAAAAAAGGGTAACAAGGAGCTACCTGTGAGTAAGACCCTTAACTTTTCTTTACAAAATTAGACTACACACTGTAGTATACCAAATCTGACAATCAAAATAGTGACAATGTTTAGAAAATGTAATCTATATGCTTCCAAAAACTGAGTTCATAAAGCCATGCTTTTCCCATGATCACTTGGAAGCCTTATTCTAAAAGTTCTGACCCTTGGGTCCTTTTTATGCCATGCCATGATATGCAATAACAACTCAAGTATATCACTTAGCATAAACTAGTCTTTCAATTTTATTCAACCTAGTGATCTAATTCTAGTGAACTTTTCTTAGTGGAATTCTAGTATCTCACTTAGGGTTTACTCAAGTGAATACCTAAAAGATTGAGTTAGCAATCACTCAACTTACCTGGTTAACACAATCATTTACAAGCACAAATCATCACCCAATATAGTAGCATGACAATTTAACCAAGATACAGTTATTATCATTCAAAATGACCACATTTAGTGTCCACTATAGTTGCATATTAGTTCACCTAAGATATACCCATATTTAATCAACACAAAATCAAAAAGCATGTAGTGTTATGAGTAACAATATACCTACTCTAAGCATAGGTTAGATCCACTTACTTGGGCTTAGTAATAGCGTAAAATCCTAATCTTCACCACGTGTTCCTTTCTTCCTTATAACACCTATGAAAATATAAACACAGCTTCTAAGTCAAGTATTAATCGAATGTAAATTCTCATAAACTTTCCTTACCGTGCCTTTAAACTTCATTTGATTGTATCTTACTCATTTCCTATCCAATTTTAGTAAACTTTATATTGTTACAATTGTTATTTTGAGTACTATTGATATATCTTAAGAATAAAAACTAATCAATATTGTCAAAAACCTAAAAATACCCTTTTGTATTATCTATTCGATTGTACATTATCGTAACTCTATAATTAACTTGAATAAGCTTTAATATTAAACTAAAACCCTAAAAATCACACTTTCCAAACTTAACCAGTAACCCTTAATATACCTCAATGTGTTCATTTTACCTGAATTTGATAAGTATTTTACTAGTATTAATCATTATATTACATATTAAGTCCATTTATAAGCTTATATTAGGAAAATACGTGATAAATAGTATATGAGCACAATTAATTCCACGAAAAGTCCTATACTCATAAAAAATATATAATTTAATTATTGACCATGAATTGCACTAAAATGGCTATTATCTATTTCTACGAAAATAGTAGTTATAGCTCAAAATAACGAAAAATTAGAAAAAATAACAAATTTATGTGTGAGATAAAAATTAAGTATTCCAAAAATTATTATAAACTTATGGAGTCAAAACCTATAGGGTTCATTTATTAATTTCATCAAAAACTAATTATTTCAACAATTTGGTAAAATTAGTAGTTTTATTCAAAATAATTATTAAAATAGTAAACATGCTTAAATTAGAAAATTATTGTTACCAAAATTAAATATATATATATATATATATATTAGGTGTATTATATAAAAAATTTAGCTTAAAACAACATCATCTAATATTTATAAAAATTAATTTGATTTTTGCCTAATTAAGGCATTTGCTTGAGGACCCTATATTTACACTAATTATTTAATTAAAATAAAATTACTACATTAATCTACACCTAAAATAACCATAGAAAACCAAATTTCATAATTAATTAATAATATTTTTTATTTTTAGGAAATTGATAAACATTTGGTTGGAAATTTGGTTCATTTAAACCGACCGCTATCGATTACCTTTGACTACCACTTAGCCACCACACCTTGTTGGAAGAGCTTTTCTAGCCATAATCTATTGGACCACTAAGTTGCTCCAAGTTAAGCTGTGGATTGCCAATTGAATCACCCTAGCCTAATTTCAACCTTATTTCTTGTTCTATTTTCATTTTATTTTTTTCCTAATTTTTCTAAATTATTTTCTTTTATTTTTAGTCCTAAAATATTGTAAATGAGGGTTTGGATCCTATTTATAATTTTTCAAGTTTTTTTTATTTAATAAAAATTGGATATGTGTATGTTACATGTCAATTTTCTAATTTTTTAGGTGCCATGTGTCATTTTCTAGTTCATTAGGTGTTGACTCATCATTTTTAATTAATCCCGTGTTACCACATCATTTGATGACTCATCCATTTGTTGTTTAATTAATTTTCCATTATTTTATATTATTTTACCATGTTTTAATAACTTATTATTATATGTACATATTTAATACATATAATGCATATCACATGTAAATACATGTATATTACTTATAATTTAACTTCATTTATTATTTTTGAAAGTTAATTAACTTATTTCTAATATTTTATTATATCTAAAAACTCGAATTTAACGTTTTTGATATTTATTGGCTTTATCAATAAATTAACATTTTTCTCAAATTAATATTTTTATATAGCTTATTTTGAGAAATTGACTTTATTTGAATTATTTTCTTTGACTTTTCTAACCTTACTATAAAGTTTGAAATAAAACGGATAACATAGCCCAATACCCTAAATTTAAGGGCTCGGATCCTAGGATCATCGTATTAACTCGAAATCCTAGGGTAATACAATTGGTGTGTCATATCCAATTGGTAGTTGCTTGGACTTTGCTAGCTTATCTTTTGTTTTCTTTTAGCTCGTTTATGTTATGGTGCTCCTTTGTGTATTTGACCTTGGAGATGTATAAGCTTCACTAGTATCAAAGTACAGTTTTGAGAGGGAGTGTGTGAAGTAGCAATGAAGTTTTAGTTCATATTTGTTGTTTGTAGCTACTATGTTCCTTTCGTAGCTACTTTAGTGTGTTTATGTATAGTAAGTTTCAAGTTGTGAGCTATGTAGTAAAGATTTGTCTATTGGTAAGTGTGGTTCTATTATTACCCTGTTTTGTCACTACAAAAACAAAGCAAATTCATTTCTATTCTATTTGAATGGCTATTAGGTGTTGAAGTTGTTAGATTGTATTAGTTGAAGTTTTGGGTATTAAGGTAGCAGTATTTTCCTTGTAATGTGTTGTTAATCTGTTCAGGAAGTGTTATACTACGTCAGAGTTGAGTGTTCAAAGTGTTATTAGTAACCGGAGTAATGGTGCTCAATTTGGTCATGGACATAATGGAAGTAACATTTTAAGGCCAATTAATGATAAGCTCAATAGACTCATGAATCTTGTTGAGAGTTTAGTCACCATGATGCAAGTTAACAAACAACCCTAGGGTATATAACACTATAACCTACAAGAAAATGCTCCTAAGAGACACTATGGCTAAGGTACCAAGCTAATCGCCTAATTCAACCCCTTCGAGCTAGAGGAGTAATAGACTGAGTTACTAGGCAAAGGCTGGAGTTAGAGGAGATTAAGGAAGATGATGAGGAGATAGATGTCGAAGAGTATTGAGAGCAAGAAGAAGAGGTTGAATATTACCAAGCATAAGACTAAAGATGCCGAGCTCCTAGAAGACTTGATGATATTAAGGTCTAAATCCCTTCTTTCAGTGGAAGTAAAGATGCAGATGAATATTTAGAGTGGGAAGAGAAGGTGGAGAAAGTGTTTGATTGTTATGGATATACATATGTTGTCAAGGTCCCACTTGATGTACTTAAATTCTCTAGGTATGCCATTATGTGGTAGAAAAATCTGAATGCAACCAAAGCAAGGAATGAATGACTAAGAGTAAGGACTTAAGATGAAATGAAGAGATTGATGAAGGGTAGATTTGTGCTTGAGAACTACTTGCAGGACAAATTTGCTAAACTGTAGGAACATCGCCAAGGAGGTTGATCTTTTGATGACTATGTGAGAGAGTTCTAGATGCTTATGATTCGAGCCGACGTGGAAGAACTAGAGGCTCGTATAGTATTGAGGTTTATTTTTAGGCTCAGATACGAGATTCACAATATTGTTGAAGTATAGAGGTTTTATACTATGGAAGAAGCAATTAAAGTAGCATAGAGGATTGAAAAACATAAGAGAAATGCTTCAAGTTGACTTAGGCCAACATTTTCCTAAACCCCAATTCTGTACTGACTTATTCAAGTGAGCAAAGGAGAGAAATGACCAACTTAATGGTAGCTGAGTAGGCCAATGGAGTCGATATGAGGCTAGGCTAACCTTGAGGACATATAAAAGAGAATAGACCTTTAGATGGAAGATAAGCGAGGTAAAGTACTTTAAATATTTGGGCTTCGAACACATGGCTGTTGAGTGTCCAAATCAACATGCCATGGTGCTCCAAGGAGATGTAGTGAATAGCGCTAATGAGAACAAGCCTAAAGAGGAGAATGATGGAAGGATTGAAGCCGAAGAAGAAGAGGAGACCTATGTTTATGTCAACCAGGGAGAGGTGATAACCTTAGTGCTAAGATGAGTGCTGAGTTTCTTGCTTACTTTGAAGAAAACTAGAGAAAGAATATGTTCCATACGAAGTGTACCATTAAAGGATTACTATACACCATCATCGTGGATGGAGGAAGTTGTATTAATGTTGTCACATAATCCTTTGTGTAAAAGTTAGGACTGCTAACCTCTAAGCACCCTCGACCTTACAAACTACATCAGCTTCACATCTATTGCTTAGAAGACCATGGTTGTTCGATTGATGTGCTACTCACAACGAATACGAGAACACTTATGCCTTTGTTAAGGATAGAAAGAAGATTGTGTTGCAACCCATGATACTGACTTAAGTAAATGAGATCGATAATTAACTCACCTGAGTTAGTAAGAAGAAAGCCTTAGTGATGAGCTAAAGAGAGATTCAAGCTATTGAGAAATCCAAAGAGCTTATTTTCCTGTTAATTAGAAGATTATTAGAGATGAGAGTTTTGGAAGATGCTCTTAATGAGATCCAAAGCATGATAGACGAATTTTCTGACCTGTTTCTTGAAGAGTTGCCTAAAGGACTACCCTAACTTGAAGTACAGTGCATTGTATTGATTTGTAACTAAGCACTACCTTGCCAGACCAACCTGCCTATAGATGAACCTTGAGCAAGCTACTGAGTTGAAAAGACAAGTAGATGAGCTCATTGGGAGAGGATATGAGAGGGAGAGCATGAGTCCTTATGCTCTACCATCTTTACTCATCCCAAAGATGCGTCTATGCATCAATAGCCAAGCAATAAATTGAATTACTGTTAAGTAAAGATATTTGATACTAAGGCTCGATGACATGTTAAATGAACTTTATAGTGCCAAAGTATTTTCGAAGTTTGACCTAAGAGGTGGCTACCCCAAGATTTGCATGAGGCCAGGAGATGAATAAAAGATTGCCTTTAAGATGAAGCATGGCCTCTATGAATGGCTTATTATGCCATTTGGACTTAGAAATGTACAAAGTACATTTATGAGGCTTATCAACCATATGATGTGTGCTCTGATTGAACGATGCGTGGTCATGTACTTTGATGATATATTGGTGTATGTTGCCAACTTGGATAACCATGTTCAACATCTCTAAGCTGTTTTTGAAATCTTACAAGTGGAGAAGTTATTTAGGAACCTAAAGAAGTGTATATTTTGTCAAGGTGAAGTGGTTTTTCTTAGGTATGTGGTATTAAGGTAAGGAATCCGAGCTAATGAAGCAAAGGTTTGAGTTGTCGACACCAAAGAACCAAACCTTGCTTACCACTTTGCAAACAAAGTTGTTGGGATTTTTGCTTATCACCAAGTAGTATGCTCATGAACCTCATTTTGGTCCTATTCTTAAGTAGAGCCGAAAAGGAGTTTCTATTGGAGGATATTATCTTAGGGATGACTATCTATTTAAGGATTGGATGTTATGTATACCAAACTATTCTACACGTGAGCTGTTAGTGAGGGAGGCTCATAGTGGTGGATTATTTGGTCATTTTGGAGAGACTAAAACAGCCAATCTATTGAAGGAAAACTTTTACAGACCTAGTTTGGCCAAGGATGTCCATAAGGTAGTTGGAAGTTGCAAGGTGTACAAGAGAGCTAAGGGGAAAAGAGAGCCCCATGGAGAGTATATGCCCTTGCCAACACCTAACTTACCTTAGGCTAACTTCAGCATACGCTTTGTCTTAGGGTTGCCCTGAGCATCTAAGGGAAAAGATTTAGTCTTTGTAGTAGTGGATTACTTTAGCAAAATGGCACATTTTATCTTGTGCCATCGAATTGATGATGCTTTATACATTGTTGATATGTTTTTGTAGGAAATAGTCCGACTAAACGAAGTGCCGAAAACTATTGTTTCATATCGAGACACAAAATTTTTGAGTTATTTTTAGAAGACTCTTTGAAGAAGACTTGGAACTAAACTTGTGATTAGGTCCAGTACCTACCTTTAGACTAATGGGTGGTGAACAGGACGCTAGACAATTTACTCAGAGTTGTTGTGGGAAAAAACTTGAAGGATGAGGATCTATGTCTACTAATTGTAGAGTTCACATACAATAGAACCATCCATAACACTATTGAAAAAAACCCCATTCGAGGTCCTCTATAGCCTCAACCTTACTATCCCCCTAGATCTGATAAGTACGCTTGCAGCTATTAAAGAAAGTTGATTTAGAGTTGACCAAGCTCAAGATTTGCAGAAGCTACACTAAACTGTGACAAGAACGATCACCAAGTGCAATAAGAGAAAACAAGATATTGGTAATCAAGGCCACTGAACTATTTCTTTCAAGCCAAGAGATTTAGTATGGATTCACCTCAGCTAAGAATGATCACTTGAGATAAGTTATCTCCATTAGCTGATGGCCCATTCAAGATTCTGAAGAAGATCAACCGCAACGCTTACTAGATTGAGTTGCCTCGATGACTATGGTGTTTTCTCCACTTTCAATGTATTCAACCTAATTCCCTACCGACAAGAAAAAGAAGATCTTGTAGGTGCCCTAGAAGAACAAGAATTGGAGACCACTTTAGATTTGAGTTTAAATCTTGCTAACCTATAGGCAAATGATAGGAATCAACCCTCTAAATTGATCACGCGTAGTTGAGCTAGGGGAATCTAAGGACGCATAAGGAGGATAATGGCTTATAGCCCCATCCAAGACAAGAATTCCTATTTTGACCTCTAAGATTTACTATACTGTCGACTTGAGTACTGACCTCTCTCATGCACCAAGCAGCCATACCATAATCTTGACAACATTTAACCTTCTAAGTAGGCATGCTTGCTTGCTAAGCAGCCATACCATAATCTTGACAACATTTAAGCATACCAGCCTCAACTGTCTGAAGCTAAGCTCTCAAACCAACCAGGATCCGACCCTAATCTAAGGTGAATATTCATTAGTGATTGATTAGCCAAGGATCAACATGATCTAAATCAGGTTGACTCTAACCACATAACCTCTTTTCCTTCATTTCAGTCGAGTTGTACAATATTTCAGAGCAACCAATGACCGGCCACCATGCAATACGTGTCTTCTAGAATAATATTCTAAAAGGATTCTTTACTTTTCTGTATAGAATATTCTTTGTCTCTTTTACCCTTTTTTGTATCATTCATGTATCCCAATTGTAAATTATTCTTTTATCTTTTCTATGTAGGCTTGTAACCCTAGTAGGGCTGGTATAAATACCCCATTTGTTGTACGCAGACACAACTCTCTTTTGATCATTAGAATATTTAAGTTTCCCTCTTGAGCAACCCTAGTGTTTTCATTTACCCTTAACTCTTATCTATTCCCTTTAATAAGGAGTGGTGACAAATGACCCTATCGTTCGAATCGATGCATCATATTTAGCAGATTATGGGCCAAGTAGGATCGATTGGTGTGTCATATCCAATTGATAGTTACCTAGATTTTGTTGGCTTTTCGTTTGTTTTCTTTTAGTTCGTTTGCATTATGGTGCTTCTTCGTGTGTTTGATCCCAAAGATGCATCATACCCTGCCTTAAGACCTATACGATTCACTAGCTAAATGAGAATAGAGGTTTACTTGTTGCCGGGTAAGTTAAAGTGCCGATTACTGTTGGTGACAGATACAAGGACGAGGTGTTATGCGACATCCTTCCTATGTATGTTTCACACATATTACTTGGTTAACCCTAGCTATTCGATTCAAAGGTATTGCATGATGGATATATAAACAATTATATGTTCTAAAAGGATGGGAAGAAGGTCATATTGACTCCAATAAGCTCGAAGGAGGTCTAAGAGTCACAAGAGAAGACTACAAGATCACTATAGAGAAAGTCTTTAGTGATTTCCCGAGCTTAATCTTCTAAAGATGTTAAGGTAGATGATAACTCTGATTTTAAACATATTTCATATGGTGATTTTATAGTATTTTCCTCACATTTTTGGTTTTCTTTAAAGAAATTAATACTTAATTGAGTAAAATGTTGATTTCAGGGTTTAAACGCGTTCTAGGCTCGAAAACGAAGAAAAGGAATCAAGTTTCACTCAATTCCGAGTTCAAACGAAGAAGTTATGAAGTTTTGAAGTTGTGCAGAAATTTTGCTTTAGTGCAGAAAGTTACACGACCTGGGGACACGGCCAGGTCCCAGGCCGTGTCTGGTGACGAAAATAAAATCCGTGTAATAAACATATATAAGAAGATCTTAGGGTTCAAAAGAGAGAGACATTACAGAAATGGAGAGACACAAGAGACGAGAGGAGACTTAAGGAGAACATCAATCAAGAAGCAAGAACAACATCGATTTCAAGATTAGAGAGATTGTTTATCAAATCAAGAGGGGTTTTCATGCTTTATTTTACGTTTTTGATAAAACTCGTTTTTAAATTCGTTATGACAGCTTAGAATTCAAGTATTTAGGATTATGGAACCTAGGGTTTCATGTAACCCTTAGATTGAATTATAATTTCAATAAAGTTTCTATCTTTTCTTGATTCAATTATGTTGTTTAATTATTGATTGATAATTCTAAAGTGTCAATATATGATATTATGCATGTTGATTGAGAAATTGCATGTGTAGTTAGATCTTAGCATAATTGGAGAGAATTACATGTATACTTAGAGATAAGATACATGTTTCTTTCGGAAAGTTGATTGTTTGTATGGGAATTCATTATATATTAATGCAATTTTAAGTTATATTACTAAGTGAAGAGATTCCGGTAAATAATTTAGGATTAGGGTTAATATGCTTGAGAAAGATATTAGCTTTAATTGTGAATCCCTTCGGTCAAGAATTATAGAAACTAAATTGAATATATTTTAAAAGGTTACATGTTAAACACTAGAGGAAATAATTCCTAAATACATCATTGCATACTTGAAGTCGTTTGTAGTTTATTGCTCTCTAATTTGCGTAATTAAGTCTCATAAGTAGTTTAGTTGTTAATTTCAGTATTTTTAATTCATTCAATTTATCACAATTTTCCGGTTAGATAATAAAGCTAAAGTTAATATTAGTACTCAAAATCTCTGAGGGATTGACTCGGACTCACATCCGCTATATTAAAATTGATAGGTGCGCTTGCCTCGTATCAATAGAAGAGTATGTACTCCTATTAGTTAGGAGACTTGTTGAGTTGAAAGAGATTGGAGCTTTACTTACCAAGGTATAGACATTACTTCAAGAGTATGCTGACCTATTTCCTGCTGAGTTGCCGAGAGGACTATCACTTGTCAGATGGATAGAACATTGCATTGACCTTTAGCCTAAAGCTACTCTACCTAACCAACTTACCTATAGGCTCAACCTTGAGTAAGCGGTTGAGCTGTAGAAACAAGTTAATGAGTTGATTGAATGAGACTATGTCTAGGAGAGCATAAGCCCCTATGCCATGTCCATTGTCTTAATGTTGAAGAAGGATGGCTTATGGAGAATGGAGACTAATAGTCGAACAATCAAGAAAATCACTGTAAAGTACTGGTATCTGATCCTTTGATTGGATGAAATGCTTAATGAGTTGCTTGGTGCACAAGTATTTTTGAAGATTGACCTGAAAAGCGACTACCACTAGATTCAAATGAGACCTAAAGATGAGTGGAAAACCACTTTCAAGACTAAGGATGGTTTGTTTGAGTGGATGGTAATGCCATTTAGACTTATAAATGCATTGAAAACCTTTATGTGGCTTATGAATCATGCTCTGAGAACATTGATTGGTAAATTTGTTGTTGTTTACTTCAATGATATTTTGGTATATAGTAACAACCTCATTTCTTATGTTGCACACTTAAGATCTATGTTTGACATCTTCCATGCTAAGTAATTATTTAGCAATTTAAAGAAGTGCACATTTTGTTAGAATGAGGTTGTATTCCTCGAGTATGTTATTTCTGAAGGGGGTATCAAAGTTGATTACGAGAAGATCTTAGCTATTCTCGAATGGTTGATGCTAACCAGTACTGTTGAAGAAAGGAGTTTTCATGGTTTAGCTTCATTTTGTGAAAGTTATTTAGAACTTTAGTTCTGTAGCCACCCAATTGATCGAGTTGATTAAGAACTTTAAGTTTAACTAATCTAAGAAGGCTCAAAGTAAGTTTGATGAGATTAAGTCTAAATTGGCTTCAGCCTTAGTACTTCTCTTGTTTGACTTCGAGAAAGTTTTTGAACTGAAATGTGATGCATTTAGAATCAGCATTAGAGCTATTCTTATGGAGAAGCACCGATTAAATACCTATTTCAATGAGAAGCTCAGAGGTACCACATTGAATTACTTGACCCATAACAAGGAATTCTATGCCCTTGTTCATTCACTCTAGAATTGGCAATACTTCTTGCTATTAAGAGACTTCATAATCTATATAGACCATGAATCTCTCTTGCATCTCAAAGGACAATAGAAACTTTCTTAACATCATGCTAAATGGGTTAAGGTCCTAGAAACCTTTTGCTATGTCATCAAGTACGAGAAGAGAAGTGCTGACACTGTGGCTAATGCCCTTTCTTGTCAGCTTGTTCTTATCACAGCATTGTAGGCTAGATGACTTTGGTTTAGCACCCCGCCTAACCAATATGAGCATAACCCACATTTAGGACCTTTAGTGACCAAATGCAACATTAGAGGAGTAGTGGATGGTGTTTATTTGAGCTAAGGGTTTCTCATGAAGGGAAGACAAATTTGTGTGTCGAGCAGGTCTACTAGGGAATTACTTATTTGAGAAGCCCATGTTGGGGGGTTTAGCTAGCCACTTTGGAGAGAAGAGAATGATTTAGTTGTTGGAAGAACATTTTTATTGACCTGAGATGATGAAGGATGTGTGCAAAGTTCTTAAGTGTTGTAAGGTATGTAAACAAGCTAAGGGAAGGAAGAAGCCATATGGAGAGTATACACCTTTACCCATACTTAAATGGCCATGGATCGATCTAAGCATGGATTTCATGTTTGGCTTACCTAAGATACCGTAGAAACATGATTCTATTATAGTGGTGGTCGATTAGTTCAAGAAAATGAGCTATTTGATTCCCTACCATAAAACCGATGATGCATTATTTGTTGTTAACCTCTTTTTATAGGATATCATACGACTGCATGGAGTACCAAGAAGCGTTGTGTCTGATCATGATTTAAAGTTTATGAGCTTCTTTTGGTGACCACTATGGAAGAAGCTCGCTACTAAACTCATGTTCATCACTTCTTGCCACCTACAAACAGATGGCTAGACAGAAGTTGTGGATAGAACAATAGACAACCTCCCTCAAGTTATTGTTGGAAATAATCTACATGATTAGGAATTATGCCTACCAATCATTGAGTTTGCTTGCAACTGCTCCATTCATAGCTCAATAAGAAGGCCATCTTTTGAGGTCATCTATGGACTTAACTTGAATTTGCCCTTGGATACGATTATTAGCCTAACCTCCCAAGGAGAAAGTCAATCAGGCTTGTAGCACGTTGAGGAGTTTTAGAGACTGCATCAAAAGGTTGATAAACAATTAGTTAAGACTATGGCCCGATAGAAAGAACAGGGAAGCCTAGGAAGGAGGTAAGTCATTTATAACCCAAGAGACCTTGTTTGGATCTACTTCAATAAGGAGCGATTTCCAAGGAAGAGGACAAACATGCTTTCACCCAGGTTGGATGACCTTTTCGAAATCCTTTGATGCATCAATGACAACACCTATGAGCTAGATCTACCTAAAGGATATGGAGTGTCCCTTACTTTCAATATTGCTGACCTAATATCCTATGTGCCAAAAGGAGAAAAAGATTAAGATTTGAGGGAAAATCTTCAACAACCCTGGGCAATTGATGGATTATTGACCTCTAGACCTCTTACTCATACGTTGCGCCCATCTTTAAGGACTCTCATCTTTTACTACAAGGATTATTTCTCATCAACCTACTGAGGATGAACTCCTATATGTAGAAGAATTGTGGGCAAACTTTCTAAAATCCTAACTTAGACATACTCTCCTCTACTTGGAACCTTGCCTAGTCATCAACTTACCTTATATCGAGGCCAACCTGCCATGTGTTGAGTCTAAGACTACTACTCACCAAGCCCTTCTCTTTTAGCCTATAGAGTTATAAAATGCTAAGGCCAACTTGCTAAGTGCAAAGGTTGAGGATACTATATGTTAAGCTATACCCTCCTAACCTACAGAAATACAGCATCCTTTAATCACCTCGGTAGCTCCTAACATAGCTCCCCAACAACTCCAACATTTGTTCAGAGTAGCTGTAGCTTCCTAAGATTCCCAATTATGAACCCATTGATAGGTTGCCACCTATTGCTTACTTTTCTATCACCTATACTATATTCCTTTTTGTTCTTTGTCTTATTTACCCTTTTCGAGCATACTGAGAATCTCTTTCTTACATCATCTTATATGTAATTTTCCTTATTTGTGTTATTACCCTAGAGGACTTACTATAAATAGTCCTCTTACTATAGTCGTAAGGCATCTTAGACTTTTTCTAATGTTGAATATACTTATTCTTGTGAGATACCTTACTCTAAGTATAGTTCATTTACACTCTTATTTAATCTTGTCGAGTAGCTCAAGATTAGTGGTGAGTAGACCTTAGCATTAGCTTATGAGTCATATCGGGTGAAGTATTAAGTCATGTTGCGTTCATTGGTATGTTATATCCTCTTAGTAGCTTTACAGAAGCTACTATGCTTTACAACTTTTCCATTTCATCTTCTTCAATATCTCAAAGGACCTACTTGGTTAGTACTCCTTACGATAAGCCCTAATGATTGCTGAGCTCCTAAGCACATCACAACTTGACCTAAGTCAGCTGAACACATCAAAGAAACTTACTAAGGCATTCTATAAACAATATAAGTTCAATGTTGAAGTGGCGCCAGCTATGATGGATTTGGTTGCCTTGAGGAAAAAGAATACTGAATTGTTTAAGGAGTATGCATAGAGATGGAGATCCCTACTTGAAAGGCCATTTACACTCATGGCTGAGAAAGAGTTAACCTCATCTTTTATTAATACTTTAGAAAAGCCCTATTTCTCCCACCTAATTGGGCAAGCCTTGCATAGTTTTGCAAAGGTTGTAGTAATAAGATGTAAGCTTGAAAGTGCTATCTCCTTTAGCAAACTTCAAGATCATGTAATAGAAGACCATCTTCTTCTTTGTTCGCTCTTAGACTAGTACCTAACAAGGCCAAGGAAGCCACGGTTAGCATGGTGAATTCAAATGCTAGGCTTAATGCTCAAGTCTCTTTTAGGGCAAATTCTCCTCAATTTCGACAACAGTTCAAAAACCAACCTCAAGCCAATAGGGCCCTAAGACAATTTACTAAAATACCAATTCCTCTTAGCCAGGTTTTTTAGAAGCTAAAAAAGGACAACTTGATTCAATTTGAGCTCCCTAAGGATAGATACAAACCAAGGATTTTTTATCCTAATAAAAAATGTGAATATCATTTTGAGCATATAGGATATTCGACCAACTCATGTTAGAAACTAAAGAACAAAATCTAGGATTTGATTAAAGAAGGCTCAATCTAACTAGACATCATAGAAGCTCTAGCTCTAAATGTCAACAAAAATCCCTTACCTAACCATTGCCCTATTATCAACTTGATTCTTGATGATTTAGATTTTACCATTAGTATGATTGGTTTAGATAAGAAATCTAAAGTCTTTCAATTTTACAAGAATGAGTAAGCCCCAAGTGTTAGGAGGTATACCTTCTATGTACTGGTAGCACTTGAAAACTATAAAGCTACCCCCTTCAATTATCAAGCAATTAATTAAGAGTAATCAAGTCCTTTAGTGGTTAGGATTACCTTATAGAAATCAACCCCTTGGACCCATCACCTGCAACCGAGCTAGTGGACTATTAAGATTTACTCGATGAGTACTAGCTTAAGAAACAAACAAGGAAAAAGATTCCATTGCTAACCAGGAATTGCTTCACTTTATCTAACCTAAGTGCTATGTTTTAACCATGTTCAAAGCAATAGTTGAATTGACGAATACTAAGATTCTTTCCGAGTAGATTTGTTTAGATGCCTAACTTGAAGAGACTCCATCAACACCATTCATTGTACCCCAGATCAGGTCAGTTAAGTTTTCTACTTCCTTTTTGACCTCTTTCGAGCTAATTTTAGCAAATGTTGAGCTATTAGAGAGCTTACACTTGCATGAGCAACCGAATACCAGATCGACATGTGTCTTCTAAGACGATATTTTAGAATGTTTCTTTCTTTCGTACATTGTATAGCATTTGTCCTTTTTGCCCCTTCTAGTATGTCTTAAGTATTACATTAGTGATTTACCCTTTTGTCTTTTTCTTGTATACATGTAACCTTAGTTGTGTTAGTATATAAACCCGATTTATGTATAAGCATACGTCATTTTACTTCATTATTGAATATAGAATCTTAATGTTTAAGAGCACCTAGCCATGTCTTCTCTTTCCTTAACTCTTATCTATTCCTTTTAGCAAGGAGTAGTGGCAAGTGACTATAATCCTCACTTATATGTCATATCAAATGGAGGTTAGGTCGAGTAGGATTAGTTGGTGTATCGTATCCAGTTGTAGTTGCTCGGGCTTTGCTAACAATTTTGTTTTTCCTTTATTAGGACTCGTTGTGGTGCTACGTTTATATGTATGACCCTAAAGACGCATCAACTTCACTAGTATCAAAGCATAGTTTTGAGAGGAAGTGTGTGAAGTTGTAGTGATGTTCTATTCATATTGCCATCAATAGCTGCTATGTTCTTCCGTAGTTGCTATAGTGATATTCTTGAGTGTATTGGACTTATGGTTGAGTTGTACAAGTAGGTTTTGAAGTTATGAGCTATGGATTGGTAGTTTGCAATAGGTAAGTGTAGTAACTTGTGTTGCTCTATTCTACTTTGTTTTCTTGCTACAAAATAGAGCATGTTTGATTTCTATACTACATTATGTTGTGTTAAGTTATGAAGTGGTTAGAGTGTGTTAGTGTGATTTGGGGTAGTAAGTAGTAATTGATTGTGCGAGTCATGGTTTAAAAGTGTTGTTGAATAATAGTGGGTAGTGAGGTTTTGTTGAGTTTATGCTATCGAAGTTATTCTTGTTGAAGAAAGTAGTAATGAGTAATGTTGGGTAATGTCAAATTCAAGTGTACGAGGTACTATTAGTGATCAAGACAGTAGTGCTCGTATTGGTTATAGTTAACATGGCAGTCATACACTAGGGTTAGTAGATGACAAACTTGATAGACTCATAAACCATGTTGAGAGTCTAGTCATAATTATGCAAGCAAATATGCAACAACCCAAGGAGTGCCTAATCATGGCTAAGCAGAAGAAATGCGAGAGAGGAGACATGACCATGCTAGTCGAGCTCATCACCTATACCCTATATAGCTGAAGGAGTGATAAACCAACCTACTAGACAAAGACTTGAGGTAGAGGAGATTGAAGAAGAAGATGAAGAAGTTAATAGAGAGGAAGAAGGGGACGAAGGATATGATGAAGTGGAAGAACGAGGACATTGACCTCCTTGAGGACTTGAAAATGTTAAGGTCTAAATTCTGACCTTTATGGAAAGTGGTAATGCAAATGAATACTTAGAGTAAGAAGAGAAGGTTGAAAGAGTGTTTGATTGTTATGGGAATGCTGAGGCCAATAAAGTTCAACTTGTAGCCCTTGAGTTCTTTAAGTATGCTGCTATGTGGTGGAAAACCTTAAATGTAGCTAAAGCAAGGGATAGATGACGAGGAATGTAGACATGGGATGATATGAAAAGGCCGTTGAGAGGAAGATTTATACCTGAGACTTATTTGCAAGATACCTTCGTTAAGTTACAAGAACTCTACCATCGAAGCTGATCCATTGATGACTACGTCAAGGAATTCTAGATACTGATGATTCGAGCTGACGTAGATGAGCCTAAATCCTATACTATATCAAGGTTTATTTCAAGGATTTGATATAAGATCCAAAATATTGTTGAAGCATAGAGGTTTCACAAATTGGTGGAAGCCATTAAAATATCATAAAGAGTTAAGAAGCATGGGAGAAGTAACCTAATTTGACTAAGTTTGAGCTCTTCGTAGACTCCTATTCTATGTTGACTTGCTCAAAATGAGTCAATGAGACCCTTTTGGGTAGAGGAGATAATGACCACTTGATGATAGTCAAGCTGGCTTGAAAAGCTAAGCTAATGATAGAGCAACTTTGAAGACATATAAGAGGGGACAAATTCAAGACATAAGATAGGTGAGATATTATGTTTTAAGTGCTTAAGTTATGGGCATATCGCTACTGGGTATCTTAAACGACGTGTTATGGTCCTTTGAGGTGATGATGTAGACAATATAGAAGATAGTGAGCCTAAGAAGGAAGATACGAATGTTGGAGGAGTTGAAGTGGAGAAGGATGAGGAAGAGACCTGTGTCTATGTCGATTAGGGAAAAGTGATGACTTTGGCATTAAGATTAGTGTTGAACTCAATGTCGAGCTATGAGGAAGACTAGAGGGAAATTTTGTTCCACACTAAGTGTGCTATCAAAGGACAAGTGTGCACAATCATAGTAGATGGAGGTAATTGTACTAATGTTGTCACCCAGTCCTTTGGGTAGAAGTTAGGTCTGCCAACTTCTAAGCACCTTTGACCCTATAAGCTACATTGGTTACATGAAAAAGGAGCTTTACAAGTGATCGAATAGGTAACTATACCATTTGTGTAGGAGATATGTATAGAGATGAGATAGTGTGTAATGTTGTCCCTATTGGAGCTTCACATCTATTATTAGGAAGGCCTTGGTTATTTAACAGACATATCATCCATAATGGATTTAAGAACACCTATGCCTTTACAAAGGATAGAAAGAAAATTATGCTGCAACCCATGCATCGAGCTAAGTGAATGAGACTCATAATTAGCTCACTCAAGCTAGCAAAAAAAATGGCCAAAGTGCGTAGCTGACAAGAGCTCCATGTTGCTAAAAAAGCTGAAGAGCCTTTGTTTCTATTGATTATAAGGTTATTAGAGCTAAAGGACTTGGAAGATGTATTAGAAGAGGTTCAAAAATTAATAGATGAGTTTTCTAACTTGTTCCTAAATAAGTTTCCTAAAGGAGTACCTCTAGCCCGAGGCATTAAGCATCACATTGATCTACAATTAGGCATATTGATAAGACTCTGAAACCACACACTTATCTAAAAGATTTCTCTAATAATTATATGTGATTCGATAGATTTTTGAGCAAAAGTGTATGAATTTTCATTAAAATCACATATAATTACTCAATACAAGTGTAATTCATATTTTTGTGTTTTGATGCTCCAAAATAGCATATATTTAAAGAATTTAACCTTTTCATGTTTGATCTTATAGGTCCCGGGACTACCATGCAATGGTAACCCCAATTCATAAAGTCATAGACGAAGAAAAAAGTAAAGAAGGAAACTTAGAAGTTATAACTACTGGCGTGACGATAAGCCTATCTACTGTCAAGACAGTACCTAAAACAAAATTAAATTAAGTTGCAAAACTAAAAGGGTATACCAGCATGATGATACCCAACTACTGTCATGACAATGTACTTAACTCTTGAAGCAAAAACGCATTGTTTCAATAAAAGAAAAGAAGAGAAGTATGTGACACATGTCTACCGTCATGACAGTACTCTTGCTTATCGTCATGCTGGTACCTACCTAATATAAAACCCTCTTCTTCTTTATTTTCTGTAGATTTTACTTTTGCATTTTCTAAGGTTTAGGGTTCTAGTTTCTACCATTTCTCTCTTCTTTAGGCTATCTTAAGTTACTTTTAGTATAGTTTTATGATTTTCATGGAGTTTTCTTGTATTTTCATGATTGTAGCATAAGCTATTAGTGGATTGTAGCTCTTTTCAAGGTTTGGGTATATAGATTTCCATTGCATCCATGGAGATTGTTGTAAAAATCTTGAGGAACTCCATTACTAAGGTTGAGGAACTCAGTTTTGTAATGTTTCTCATACTTTTCCCATGTTTAATGCAACGCTTATTTTCATGTTCATGTGTACTATATGTTAAATGTTTATTCTCCATGAATGTGATAAATAGAGCTCATTATACTTATGGGTAGGTGTGTGAACATGATGAAGTAATTGTGGCTATTCATGTTTTTGTATTGTTATAGTGTAAATTTGAAATTTTACTTAGTTCTATAGTATAATTAGGTATAACTTGAGTGTTGGGTTAATGTTTAGTTAAATAGTGTTTCCTACACATTAGCCCTCCCCCTTGTTATGCTAATAGGGTTTAGATATCGTAATAGGATTCAAAAACCCTGAATAAAACCTAGGATTCCTTAATTAAATGGGTAATTCTTGGAAACTAGGACTTAAATCCTTATACCCACCTAGAGCTTAAAATTGGTTAGAATGAGAAATCAATTCTAACATAGTTATTAAAGTAGTCATTGGACTTGAATAGCTAGCTGATAATGTAGAGGAGATATTGATAATACAATGGTCCTATTATATGATAGAATTTATGAAACGAAAGTTAGTTAAATTCTATGAGTATGAGTAAAATTCACATTTAAATTATTATAAATATTCTAATAGCATGGCTACAACAATCTTAGATGATTGTTTACTCATATATCTTCTATAAAGAAATCTACATAACATTATCGAGAAATTGCTAAAATTCATGCTCAATTCCATTGTAGTTCTTACTTCAATTTAAATAACTTGCATATTCTTCCCTTTAAAATTGGTCAATTGGTTGCCTAAATTAGAGTAGAAATAGTAGAATCTAGTACTCAGTTATCTTTCTAAACTTTATTCTTTCTCTCACTGCAAAATACGACCTTTGTACTCACCATATACTATAAATTGACTGGTACGCTTGTTGTTAGCTCGCGGTTTCCACAAATATTTTTCAAAAGATTGTAAGCGAGTTCAATTTATTTTATGGTATTTCCACTATTTCTAAAAGGGGGAAATTTTATATTTGTGCATGATATTTTGGAAGGTGATCATAACACCATGCAAGTTTGCTGAACAAACCTATTTATAGAATGAACTTTGAGTAGGTTACTGAGCTAAAAAGACAAGTGGACAAGCTTATTGAGTGAGGTTATATGAGAGAGAGAAAGAGCCCTTGTACTATGCTTGCTCTACTCATCTCAAGGAAAGATGGTTCTTGACACATGTGCATCGGTAGTCAAGTTATCAATTGAATTGCTATCAAGTATAGATACCCCTTACTAAGGCTTGATAATATGTTGGACAAGCTTCATGGTGCCAAAATGTTTTCGAAGATTGACTTGTGAAGTGGTTACCATCTTATTTGCATGAGACTTAGTGATGAATAGAAGATTGCATTTAAGATAAGGCATGGTCTTTACGAATGGTTAGTTATGTCATTCGGACTCTCTAATGTGCCAAGCACTTTTATGGGGCTCATGAACCATGTAATCCGCTCTTTGATCAGAAGATATGTGATCATGTACTTTGATGATATCCTAGTATACAGTACTAACCTAACTGATCACCTAAAACATCTCTAAGCTATTTTTGACATACTTTATACAGAGAAACTAATTGGAAACTTGAAGAAATGTACATTTTACCAAAGCGAAGTTGTCTTTCTTAGATATGTGGTGTCCAAACAAGGAATTTAAGCTGATAATGAGAATGTTCGAGCTATCCTAGATTAGCCTACACTAAAGAATGTTATTGAAGCTCGAAGTTTCTATGGTCTCGCTTCTTTCTACAAGAGATTCTTCAACAACTTCAGTATCATTGCGGCCCCCTTACTTGAGTTGACGAAAAAGGGTGATGGTTTCCAATGGACTGACTAAGTAAAGAAGAGTTTTATGGAGATCAAGGAGAAACTTACCACTACAACTGTCTTAGCCCTTCCTGACTTTGGCAAGCCATTTGAGTTAGAGTATGATGTGTCAGGGATTAGCATTAAAGCAGTTTTGATGTGAGAACGTCAACCTGTTGCTTGCTATAATAAGAAGCTTAGTGGTGCCACCTTGAATTATTCTGTATATGAGAAGGAGTTGTATTCACTTTTCTAAGCCCTTACATTATAGAAGCATTATTTATTACCATGAAAGTTTATCATTTACATGAACCATGAGTCATTGAAGCATTTGAGAAGTCAAAACAAACTTTAGAAGAGGCAAGTTAAATGGTTGGAGTTTATAAAAGGATTGTCTTACATGATCATGCATAAGAAGGGTAATGCTAATGTGGTCACTAATGCTTTGTTATGTTGGCATGTCTTAATGACTACCTTACAGACAAAGTTGTTGGGATTTTCCCTTATTGCCAAGCAAAATGCTCAAGACCTGCACTTTGGTCCTATACTAGAGAAATGTTGAGATGGAGTTGCTGCTAGAGGATATTACTTGAAGAACAGATATCTATTTAAGGAGAGGAGGCTGTGTATACCCAATTCTTGTATACGTAAGCTGTTAGTTAGTAAAGCTCATAGTGGTGGTTTATCCAGAAATTTTGGTGAGGCAAAACTGTCGAACTATCGAAAGCGAACTTTTATTGGCTTAGCCTAATCAAAGACGTCCATAAGATTGTTAGTAGTTGTAATGGGTGTAAAAGGGAAAAAGGGGGAAAGGAGCTACATGGAGAATAAATACCCTTACCCACGCTAACCTTACATTAGGTAGACATTAGCATGGACTATGTCTTAGGTTTGCCTTAAACATCTAGAGGGAAGGACTCAATCCTTATCATGGTGGATCGATTTAGCAAAATGGCACACTTTTTTCTATACCACCGAGTTGACAATGCTTTATATATCGCTAATTTGTTTTTGCAAGAAATCATCCGCCTACATAGAGTTCTAAAGTCCATTGTTTCAAATTGAGATACTAAATTTCTAAGCTACTTTTAGAAGACCTTATGGAAGAGACTTGGTACTAAACTTGTGTTCAATTCGAGCGGTTACCTACAAATTGATGGCTAAACTGAAGTAGTGAATAGAATGCTAGGTACTTTGCTTCGCATTGTAGTTAGGAAGAATTTAATGAATTGGAATATGTGCTTATCTATTGTGGAGCTCACCTACAACCAAACTATCTATAGTACCACTGGAAAGACTCCCTTTGAGGTCGCCTATGGCCTTAACCCAACCATCCTACGATACATGATCGATACCTATCTAGCTCTCGAAGAAAGCCACTCTAGAGTTAATCGAGCTCATGAACTACCCAAACTGCACTAGCAAGAGACTAAGAAGATTGCTAAGTTCAATAAACAAGTGCATGAGATTAGTAACCAAGGTCACCGAGCTGTTTCCTTCAATCCAAGAGACTTAGTTTAGATACACCTCAGTGGAGAGAGATTTCTCCATCTCAAGAAGAGCAAGTTACCACCTAAAGCTAATGATCCATTTAAGATCTTGAAGAAAATTAACTGTAATGCTTATTAGATCAAGTTACCTAAGGAATATGGTGTCTCTTCTACATTTAATGTATTTGACTTGATTCCCCACCATCTAGATGAAGTAAGCCCAACAAGAGAAGACCTCACAGATTTGAGGTCAAATCTCTCTAACCCCTAGGAAGATGATAGGAATCGAACCCTTGAACCCATTACTCACGGCTGAGCTAGAGGGCTACTAGGATTTACTTGATGAGTACTAGCTTGAGAACAAATTAAGGATGAAAATTCCATTGCTAACCAAGGATTGCTTCACTTTATTCAACTTAAGTGTTGAGCTTTAACAATGTTCAAAGAAATACTTGAACTGTTGAATACCAGGATTCATTTTGAGTTGAGCCATTTAGGTACCTAACTAAAGCTGAGTTGTCCAGTTGTTTGACTTGAAGAGACTTCCATTAGCACCTTGCATTTAAGCTCTAATCTACCCCAAATTTGGTTGGCTAAGTTTTTTGCTTCCTTTTTAACCTCTTTTGAGCAAATTCCAACAAATGCTGAGTTATTAGAGAGCTTGCACCTACATGTGTAGCTGAACAGCAGTGCACTAACAGTACATTGACACATGTCTTTTGACACCACATTCTAGAATGTTTCTTTCTTCTATACATTGTATAGCATTTGTCCTTTTTATCCTTTTTACCCTTTTTACTATATCTTAGGTATTACATTATTAATTTACCCTTTTGTCTTTTCCTTGTATACATGTAACCCTAATGGGGCTAGTATATAAGCCCCATTTACATGCAAGAAAACATCATATTACTTCATTATTGAATACAAAGTCTTAACCATTGAGAGTACCCAGCCATGTCTTCTTTTCTCTTAACTCTTATCTATTGCCATCAAGGAGTTGTGACAAGTAACCCTAATCCTCGCTTATGTGTCATATCAAGTGGAGGTTAGGCTAAGTAAGATTAGTTAGTATGTCATATCCAGTTGTGGTACTACCTCCATGTGTACAACCCTAAAGACACATCATTACTTGGAGTAGAAGGATCTATGACCCAAAGGAAGAGCCCAAGAAGAAGAATGTGTTAAAGGAGACAAGTGATAAGATAACTAATTATGACGAAGGGCTATCTACGTTTACTAAGATGATTAAGTCAAGTGAGTACAAAATAATAGATTAGCTCACTAAAACTCCAACATAAATATCATTGATGGGTTTATTGATGGCATCTAAACCACACAGGGGAGCTCTATTTTGAAACTTGAGGGAGGTCAAGGTCCCTTATGAAATGTCAACTAAAAAGATGGGACTAATCACCAATTCTATCCTTACCATGGACTGGATCTCTTTTTACATTGAAGAATTTGGTGAAGAAGGTAACTAACACATCGAGCCACTTTTTATAGTAGTAAGAAGTAATGGCATCTTCATTACCCAAGTCTTCATTGACAATGGATTGTCATCGAATATCTATCCACTTGCTACCTTGTATCTATTGGTTACTGACACAACTACAATCAAGCCAAGTTCTACAATAGTTAGTGCTTTTGACAAATCTAGAAGGGATTATAGGGAGATAGACTTACCAATTGAAATTGGTCCTCAAACCTTTAGTATTCGATCCTAAGTCCTAGACATCCCAAGGTCCTTCAACTTCCTCTTAGGGAGACTCTAGATCCATTTAGTAGGGTATATACCACTAAGCTTACATCAGAAGGTCAAGTTTATCTCAAATGGCTAAGTGATAACAATTTTGGGAGATTAAGACTATGATATTTATAAAGAAATGGCTAATGCACCTAGGAGCTAAGTTATCACTACAGCTTATTGTAAGATGGAACGGTAGGTCCTTTGAGATATTGAAGAAAATAGAAATGGCTGGTTGGGTAATTCTTAGTAGCTTCATGAAGATGCTCACTAGATATGACCTACTAATGAACACAACATGACTCAACTCTCACTTAATATGACTCACAAGCAAGAGTTAAGGTCTACTCACCACTAATCTTGAGTTACTAGCAATATTAAATAAGAGTGTAGAAAACGTGCTTGGAGAATAGTGTCTCATAAGAAAAGTGAAAGGAATATTCTTTTGTAAAATTTAGTAAGATAATTACGGCTACAAGGATGAGAGACTATTCATAGTAAATCCCTTAAGGCAACAAGACAATGATTAAAATTACAAAAAAGGGTAATTCAAACATAAAGATTCCTAATATAATCCAAAAGGGCTAAATATGACAAAGGATAAAAAGGAATGTAGTACAATTGTCAGAAAAAGTGAAGGACAAGTGGCATGCTGCTATTGCATTTGTATTCTAGGAACTTGAGGTATTGCATCAAAGATGGTCTAATGTGGAAACTAGTCGGTAGAATGAGATTCAAATAGATCGACAGTCTATAACTTAGGATGGGAGTTAAGAACCTCAGCCTCAGTACTCTATTGCTTAGTTACATTGGAATGTACTAAGAGCTCGACATCTAGGTAAGAGACAAAGTAGATCGGCTGAATCTGACCATTGCATTCAAGGAGTTCAACAGTTGTCCCTCCTAGTATTGAAGCTCATCTTAGCCAAGTTAAGCAATTAGGACACTTTTTGCTAGACCTTGTAAACCCTAGAGCCATGCTAAGGTGAGGAGTTCAAAGGTCAAAATTCCATCATCTCCCTAGTGTTGTTGAAGATTTTCTCTCAAATCTTAGTTGGCTTTTTCTTTAAGAACATAGGGAATTAAATTAATGATATTAAAGGTAAGTGATACCCCATACCCTTTTAGCAATTTTAGCCCATATGCATTGTCATTGATTCTTTGCAAAATCTTGAATGGACCATTTGATCTGGGTGAAGTTTTCTCGTCCTCTTTCTCAGGAACCGTTATTTGCTGAGGTAAATCTAAACAAGGTCACCTGGGTTGTAAATAATGCACTTTCCACCTCGATTTCCTTACTATTGCTGTTAGACTACTATCTTAGCCAATTGCTCGACAACTTTGTTATGCAATTTCTAAAATCCTTTGGTAAGTTGAAGGCCAATCTAACTTTCTTCTCTAAGGGCTGGGTTGGTAATCATGTCCAATGGCAAACTTAGGTTGATGCATTAGACAATTTCAAAAGGTGATTTGCCCGTTGAGTTGTGGGTTAAGTAATTGCAAGTAAACACGATGACAGGTAGACATAAATCCTAATCATACAAATTCTTCCTAATAGTGGCTCATTGCAAGCTTTCAACTATTCTGTTCACCACCTTGATTTAGCCATCTATTTACAGGTGGCAAGAAGTACTAAAGCATCATTGGTCTTATGGCAAGGAATGAAATAGCTCATTTTAATGAATTGATCAAATAACACCATGATGGAGTCATACTTCTGAGTTATCCTAGGAAGTTTGAGCAGGAAGTCCATACTTAGGTCGATCTAAAGCCAATCAGACATGGGTAGAGATGTATCCTCCCCATGTCTCTTTCCTTCCCTTGGCTCGTTTATATACTTCACAGCATTTTAGGACCTTATGCAAATCCTTCATCATCCTTGGCCAATAAAAATTCTCTTTCAGCAACTCTAGTATCTGCTTTTCTCCAAAATGACTAATTAAGCCCCCAACATAGGCTTCTAACACTAGCAGCTGCCTAGCCAAGCTCTTTGTAACACATAAGCATCATCCTTTCATCAAATACCCTTAGTTCAAATAGAATCCATCTACGATACCTCCATATTGACATTTGACTACTAAGGGACTAAAGTACAGATCTTGCTCGTATTAATTTGGTAGAATACCAAACCTAAGTACTCTAGCTTACAGAGTCATTATAAGCACATGCCGACATGATAAGGCATTAGCTACAATCTTAAAGCTTCCCTTCTTATGCCTGATCACATAACAAAAAGTTTCCAAAAACTTTACCGACTTAGCATTACGTTAGGAAAGTTTTTATTAACCTCAGAGGTGCTTAAGGGACCCATGGTCTATATAGATAATAAATTCTCGAGGAAGCAAATAATGTTGCCAATTCTAAAGAGCTTAGATAAGGGCATAGAATTCCTTATCATACACCTAGTAATTCAGAGTTGCACCTTTGAGCTTCTCACTAAGTATGCAATAGGTTAGTGCTCCTGCAAAGGTACAACACTAGTGCCTACTCTAGACGCATCATACTCCAATTCAAAGACTTTCTCAAAGTGTGGTAATGCAAGTACTGGGGTAGAAGTCAACTTAGACTTAATCTAATTAAAATTTTCTAAGCTTCTCTAGCCATTTGAATTTAGAGTTCTTTGTGGTGAGCTCGATTAATGGTGCAGCTATGGAACTAGAGTTTTGAATGAATCTTTGATAAAACAAAGCCAATCCATGAAAACTCTTTACATTAGGTGCGTTGGTCAATGTTGGCCATACAAGAATAGCTTTAACCTTTTTGTCATCAACTCAAATACCTTCGTCAAATACAACATATTTAGGAAACACAACCTCTCTTTGGCAAAAGACACATTTCTTCATGTTGCCTAACAAATGTTTAACTCAAAGAACATCAAATACGATTCTTAAGTATTCGACATGAGAGTTAAGGTTGGCACTATACATTAGGATATCGTCAAAATAAACCACAACACACTTACCTATCAAGGATCTTAAAACATGATTCATAAGTTGCATAAAGGTGTTTGGTGCATTGGTAAGTTCAAAGGGCATTACCAACCACTCAAAGAGACCATCCTTCGTTTTGAAAGCTATCTTCCATTCATCTCCAAGCCTCATTTTGATTTAGTGGTAGCCATTTTTTATATCCACCTTCAAGAAGATCCATGCACCATTTAATTCATCTAAAATATCATCTAATCATGGTATTAGATACATGTACTTGACAATGATTTTATTGATAGCTCGATTATCAATGCACATCAGTTAAGAGCCACCCTTATTTGGTACAAGTACAATTGGCATAGCACTAGGGCTCATGCTTTCTTTGACATAGCTTTGATCAATCTATCCATCTACTTATCTCTTGAGTTTAGTTACCTACTCTAGATTGAGCCTATAGGTAGGCTTATTAAGAAGAGCTATAGGTTAGACGTCAATGCAATGCTTAATGCCTTTGATAGGGGGTAATCCTTTCGATAACTCATTAAGGAACACGTTGGCATACTCTTAGAGCAAGGCCTACACCTCAGCTAGTAATGCTTTGACTTATTTTAGCTCAAGTAGGCTTCTAGTCAATAGAAAGACATACTCTTCAAACTTAATGGCCTTAGAGAATTTAGCTCAAGAAATCACCAGCAACTTCTTTTGTAAGGAATTGGACATCTTAGCTTAGGATTCTCGAACTTCTTTAGGGCTTATTGAGGTCAATGCTACTTCCTTGCCATCCATTTAGAACATGTGTGTGTTCTGATAGCTATCACGAAATAGTTGCAAATCAAATAACCATGGTTAGCCAAGTATGTGTGAGGCACACATAGGTAGGACGTCAAGTAACACCTTGTCCTTATATCTGTCCCCAATAGAGATTGGCACTCTAACTTGCTCGGCAATAGGAACAGGTCGGCAACTTCAGAGACTAGTCCTTATGCTATTACATTAGTATAACTCCCTCCATTGATGATCAAAACGCATAAGTTGCCATTCACTCAGCAATTTATGTGAAAGAGATTCTCTCTCTATTCATTCTCATTAGTAGCAAAGGTATTGAGAGATCTTAGAAAAACATGCAGTATTCTCCTAATTTAAGTCCAATTAGCGTGTTAGAATTCTCTTGGAACTCATCCAACAGATGCCTAACATCTTTCTCCTTTTCTCCTTCACTCGCACTTTTTACCTCAATCTGTAGGGTCTTACCCTTGATGGTCATCACACACCTATTCAGATACTAACTAGCAACTTGTATGAAACAAAGACACTTAAAGTACTTAATTTCTCCAGTCTTTCTTCTTAAGCTCTAACCTTGGTCCTTCCTAACCTTAAGCTCTTTGGCCTTTGTCTTACCTCAACCCTTAACAGGTTTGATTAGAACTTAACCTCGATAGTCTACCTCGAAACTATATTATGCGTAGTCATATCTAGGTTAGCTCAACATGCCAAGTCTACTTGGGATGATAGGTCGACTACTTAAGGCTTGGATGAGCTAAATTCACCTCTGCCTTTCAACTCTTTGGGCGATTTGAATGGCCTTATCTAAAGTCCCAAGTCTGTATACCTCTATAATGTTTCCAATGTCAAGCTTTAACCCAAAAATGAATCTTACCACTATCTATGCTTCTAGCTCATCAACATCACATTGGATCATTAGCAACTAGAACTCTCGGATATATTCGTCCATAGATTTGCTACCCTACTTAAGTTCTTGAAGATGCTAGAATATGTCTTGTTTATAATGTTCGAGAACAAATCTACTTCTCAAAACTCATTTCATCTCATTCCAACTTTGTGTTTCTAATCAGGCTCATTGACGTATGGTCTACAACTTCTTCCACCACCTTGTAGCATATCTAGAAAATTCTAAGGCAGCTACTTGGATACACATTACCTCTTCGTAATCATAGAAATCAAATATCTTCTCAACCTTCTCTTCCCATTCCATATATTCGTTGGTACTACAAGATCCAGAGAAGTTTGGAACTTACACTTTAATGTGCTCAATCCCTCGAGTAGCTTCGAGCTCAGGTTTGTCATAATCAAGGAACTACTCATGCTCACCGTTACCATCTTCCATGTCCTCAACTTCTCTAACTCAAATCTTCATCATACACATATTTCAACTTAGATAGGTCACATTTGTGGTTCATTCATAGCACTAAGAGCTCAGATTTCCACACCTTATCCTCTTACCCTATGTCACACACCTTGTTCTCGTTCAGCATTTCTTTTTAGAGGCTAAGATTCCACTAATCTTTGCATGGTTACAACCAAGTTGGTTACAATGGTAGTAAGGTTTTGTATCTGTTCATTTGAGGTTTAAGGGGTTTGTTATTCAATATGACCACGACCAAGAACATCACTCTAAACATTACCTATCTCTCCTTGTACACTAAGGTTCAATTTTCACAACAAGACTTCAACAAGTTCACAACTTAATATAGGATTCCATGCAACACCTGTTAGAAACTATACCATACAACAACTTTAATAACTTGCTTTGTTTTGAAATAGAGAAACAGAGTACAATAGAGCATGAGAGCTATAAGAAACAACCTCTACAACACTTAGCTTTCAATCATAACCTCAAGCTTTCATACAAAGATATATGATGCACTTAGGAGCTAAGTTATCACTAGGGTTTACCATAGGATGGAACAATGTGTCCTTTGAGGTAAAGAAGAAAATAGAAATGGCTGGTTAGGTAGTTCTCAATAGCTTCATGAAGCTACTCGCTAGATATGACCTACTAATAAAGACAATACTACTCAACTCTTACTTAATATGACTCACAGCAAGAGTTAAGGTTTACTTACCATTAATCTCGAGCTACTTGCAAGATTAGATAAGAGTGTAGAAAATGTGCTTGGAGAATGGTGTCTCACAAGAATAGTAAAATGAATATTCTTTTGTAAAATTAAGTAAGAAAATTATGACTACAAGGATGAAGGCCTATTTATAGTAAGTCCCTTAGGGCAACAAGAAAATGATTAAAATTATAAAAAAAGGGTAATTTAGGCATAAAGATTTCTAGTATAATCCGAAAGGGGTAAATATGACAAAGAATAAAGAAGAATGTAGTACAATTGTCAGAAAAAGTGTAGGATAGGTGGCACGCTGCTATTGCATTCATATTCTGTGATCCTGAGGTACTACAACTGAGCTGGTCTAAAGTGGAAATTGGTTGACAGAATGGGATTCAAACAAGTCGGCGATCTATAGCTTGGGATGGGAGTTAGGAACCTCAACCTTGATACTTTGTAGGTTGGCTACATTAGAATGTACTGGGAGCTTGGCATCTAGGTAAGAGATAAGGCAGATCAAGTGTATCTGAGTAGATCACTCAAGGAGTTTAATTGGTCCTCCTGTTATTGAAGCTCATCTTAGTTGAGCTAAGTAATCAAGACTCTCTTTATAAGACCTTGTATACCCTTAAGCTGTACTCAAGTGAGGGGTCTAGAGGTTAGCATTCCATGAATGGTAATGCCTTATATAGATATTGAGGAGCAAGAAGACTTTGGCTTACAAATGTTTGATGAAGTGTGCAAAGTTCTTGGTCGCAATAAAGGAGAGATTGAGAAGGTGAAGTTTAAGGAAGACTATGCTGGTACCTATGGCCTTGGCTACATTTTAACCCTAGCAGAAGAATTCCAAACGAAATAAGTGAGATGTAAGAGAGGTGATAGATTGTACTATGCCCCATTGACCTTTCCACCACCAACATAGACATTTGTTTTGGTTGACACTTAGACGTCAGAATCTGTTGCAGAAGAATTCTCCTACAAAGTTGAACCAACGGGCCTATCCAATAAGCTCCAACATCTAAATAATTAGTTCTCTATCATTATGAATGGCAATAGGTCTTCTCTAGGGTAAAGGGTGAACCATAGTTTACTATTTTTATGAATATTTCAATAATTATTATTATCCCTAAATGTAACTATGAGAACCTTTGATGAATAAAAGAATAGTTTCCTTTCTCCATTATGCTCTGTTTCCCCTTTACTTACATTCTTTATACACTTTTGCCCAAATCCAATGCTCTAAATGAAAGCCAAGGATACCTCATTTAGTTAGACAATGAAAATATTGATATCGCTCCTAACCTTACTAGGTTTGTCATTAGGAGTGTTGTTAATGACTACTATAAAATAAAAGAAAGTTAGAAAAAAATATGAATTGGGTAGAATTTTCATTAATGAGCCAACTGAAACAATCAATAGAGGGGTTGATGATAACCTGAATAATTTAAAGATCGAAAGGGACTTGAAAGAAGAGTAGAGAACAGAATTAACCACATTGTTATTTGAGTATCAAGATGTGTTCATGTGGTCTTATGAGGATATGCTTAGGTTAGATCCTTTAATCGCAGTCTATCACTTACCCATACGGGAGGAAATCAAACCTAAGAAGTAGAAGCTAAGGAGATTCCAACTAGATATCTTATTGAAGATAAAAAAAAAGGTCAAGAAATTATTTGAGGTTGGTTTTATTGAAGTATCTGATTATCCTAAGTGGGTGGCAAACATTATACCGGTAATGAAGTAGAATGGGAAAGTTAGAGTGTATATGGATTTCTGAGTCCTTAATCAGGCAACACTTAAGGATAATTTTCCTTTACCCCACATAGATCTCTTGGTAGACAATACAGCTAAAAACCATCTCTTCTCATTTATGGATGGCTTCTCCAAATACAATCAAATAAAAATGTCCAAAGAAGATAAGATCAAGATGACCTTTATCACTACTTAGGGCATGTTGTACTACAAGGTAATGCCCTTTGGACTCAAAAACGCTGAGGCAACCTACCAATGTCTTAGCCGATCAATTAGCAAGGAATCCCCTTGAAAATGCCCCCTAAGAAGTGCAAGTCAGATTTCTTGACAACGATATCTTGGTAGCTAAAGATGATTCTGATAGAGAAAAGAATGAAAACTCTCGAAATGGAAGATGTTCTTTGATGGAGTTGCTAATGTATCTGGGTGTGGAATTGGGCAATAATTATATCCCTTAAAGGTACACAGTTCTCGATGGTTGTAAGGCTCATTTTCCCTTACGTTAACAATATTACTTAATACAAGGCATGTATTATGGGATTTAAAATGGCCTTAGATTAGGAAATATGAGAGTTAAAAGTATATGGGAATTCATCATTGATCATTTACCAAGCATGGGATGAATATGAAGCAAAAGACCCCAAATTGGTGCCTTACCACCATCACTTGACTAAGTTATTAGAGATGTTTCAGAAAATTACATTCACAAACATCTCGAGGACTTAAAACTAGTTTGCTAATGCTTTGGCCACTTTGGCATCTATGATTCAAATATCTAGTGGAGTAGAAATTCAACCACTCAAAATTGAAATTGAAGAGAAGCTTACTTTCTGTCTAGCAATTGAAAATGCACAAGATGAAAAGCCTTAATACCATAACATCAAAGTATTTTTTACAATAGGTTATGTACCTCGATGAGGCTAAAAAGAAAGATAGAAAGATGATCAAGAGGTTAGCCACCCAATTCTTAATAAGTGAATACTAATGATTGTTTGATGGTATACTCCTAAGATGTATATATGAAAAGGAAGCTAAAGTTTTGATGAAGTACATGAGGGAGTATGTAGCCCCTACATGAATGGCTACATGTTCATAAAAAAGATTAGGATACTAGATACTATTAGCCAACTATGGAGGTTAATTGCATGAAACATGTTAGGCACTACCACTTGTATCAAGTTTATGCGAACAAGAAAAATGCTTCGCCTCAAAAATTACATACACTATCTGTGCTATGGCCATTTTTGATGTAGGGTATAGACATCATCAACCCAATCACTCTAAAGGCATCTAACTATCATCTTATCATATTGGTAACCATTGATTATTTTAGTAAGTGGCTAAGAGCCTCATCTTATTCAAGTGTTACCAAAAGAATAGTGATCAAGTTCATCAAGAGGGACATTTTAGCTCAATACAGAACCCTAGAGACAATCATTACCAATAATGGCACAAATCTCAACAATAAAATCATGTTAGAATTGTATCGATAGTTCAAGATCATCTATAGAAATTCCACCCCTATCGACCTCAAATGAATGGAGCTATAGAAGCAGTAAACAAAAATCTCAAGAGAATCATTGATAAGATGGCCGTTATATATCGCAATTAGCATGAGATATTACTATTTTCACTCATGGCCTATTGAACTTTTATCAAAACATTGATAGGGACAATGCCCTACTCCTTAACATATGGCACTAAAGTTATATTGTTAGTGGAAGTCGATATATCATCCCTCGAAGTACTATCATAAACTCAATTAGATCAGGTTTATTGGGTAAAAAAGTGCATTGAGTAGTTAAATTTAATTGATGAAAGGAGAATGATAGCCCTGTGTCATAGTTAATGCTATCAGCAAAGAATGGCTCAATCATTGATAAGAAAGTATGGACCTAGAATTTTTAAGAATGGCAATGTAGTATTAAGAAAGGCTCTTCCTAATGTATAAGATCCTAAGGGAAAATTTGCTTCAAATTATGGAGATCCTTACATTGTGAAAAGAGTGTTGCTTAGAGGGGATTTAATTTTTTCACAAATGGATGGCCCAGATTTAAGGGACCCTATAAATGTTGATGCAGTAAAGTTGTACTACCCATGAAAATCTATGGAAATTTTTACTTAGAACACATGCTTGCAATCTTAAATATTTCTATGGTTTAATTTTCATTTTCTACAAACAAAGTTGGTATCACTAGTAGTCATTGACAATGGATACCTCCTAACATCTTTCTTGCTCCATCAAGAGGTTATGTTCTTTTACTCCACTTAAAGAAATCCTATACATTGCAAACACAAGAGAAGATGAATGCGAGCTTTGGAACAATGATAATTAATGAAATACTGTCAGAATGCTTTATTGCGAATTCACCCTCCTCGACGAGGAGATTTTTTTTCTATTTTTCAAGGCAAGGCCATACTTAGAAGAGAAAACATCTCATGGTAGATAATTATTACTCGATCAATGATAAAGGCTTGGGTCTTGCTGGGGAAAGCTAAGAGATAGATCAATTGAAAATTTGAGGATTTATGTGGGGCCAAAAACCTAAGACATAACCTTTCTACTTAAAAGGAGAGGTATTTCAAGTATTGGGTCACCTTCCCTAAATTCACTAGTAAGCAAGACTTTGTGTGCTCCGTTTTAAGATTAGAATGTGTTTCTAAATTATTGGTTTTGAATGGACTTCCTAAGAAAAGGCCTAACTATTTGGGAGCTATCGACAAAGCTAGGTAAGTGCTTCTATATATGTCAGGATAAATTTAAGTTACTGCATTTGCTTTAAACTTGTACTTCTTTTAGGGTTTTAGCTAGCTTAAAGAGCATGACCATGTTCCAAACTAATTTCCTTCACCAGCTCAGAGTGTTATCTTTTAAGGTTCTTGCTAGCTTATAGGGTTATTACCGTCTATTCAATACCTTTTAGGGTTCTTGCTAGCCTACAAGAGCATTACCTTCCTTTAAGCATTTTTTAGGGTTCTTGCCAGCTCATAGGGGTGATATCCTCCTTTCAGTATCTTTTAGGGTTTTTGCATGCCTATAGGGGCATTGCCCTCCTTTCAATACCTTTTAAGGTTTTTACCTGCCTATAGGGGTACTATCCTCCTTTCAGTATCTTTTAAGGTTTTTGCTAGCCTATAAAGGTACTACCCTCCTTTTAGTATCTTTTAGGGTTCTTACTAACCTATAGAGGTACTACCCTTCTTTTAGTATCTTTCAGGGTTCTTGCTAGTCCATAGGGGTACTTCCCTCATTTTAATAACTTTTAGGGTTCTTGCCAACTCATAAGGGTGTTGCCCTTATTTTAGTGCCTTTTAGGGTTCTTATTACCCTATAAGGGTGATGCCTTCCTTTTAGTACCTTTTAGGGTTCTTGCCAGCCCATAGGAGCACTACCCTCTTTTCAGTACTTTTTAGGGTTCTTGCCAGCCTTTAGGAGCATTGCCTTACTTTTAGTACCTTTTAGGGTTCTTGCTAGCCCATAGGGCCATTATCCTCCTTTCAATACCTTTTAAGGTTCTCAATAGTCTACAGGCGCTCTGCCTTCATTTCAGTACCTTTTAAGGTTCTAGCTTAGAGAGTTGTTGCCTTCCTTTTAGTACCTTTTCGAGTTCTTATCGACCCATATGGGCACTACCCTCCTTTCAATTTCTTTTAAGGTTATTGCTAGCTTATAGGGGTACTACCCTCCTTTTAGTTTCTTTTAGGGTTCTAGTTAACCCATAGGGGCGCTATCCTCTATTCGGTATCTTTTAGGGTTCTTACCAGCCTATAAGGGCTTTACCCTCCATCTAATATCTTTTAGGGTTCTTGCTAGCTCTTAGGGCATTACCCTTTAGTTAATGTCACTTTTAGTGTCTTATTAACTTTGAAAGCACTTCCCTTTCTTCAGGTTATAGCTAGCTCTTACGGTGTTATACATTTTTTAAAACTCATTCTCATGTTTCGGCCAACTCTTAGAGCGCCATCTTTCCTTTCAAATCTCTATTAGATTGGGTCTAAGATAGCTAACTAGTTATAGTGCTTTTTAGGACAATTTCTTCACAAGGACAAAAATGGTGTCTCCTTTGTTTTTGTGATAACATTTTACTTAACTTCACCACAAAGAAAGCAGCTATAAACACTCTATTTTTTCACCTCCACACATCCCCCCTCCCCTACCCTCTTTAGTTTTAAAGTTTCTTTTTAGAATAAGGAAGAAGGGTCTTAATAAAAAAAGAAAAAGAAAAGAAAAGAGAAGAGAAGATTTTTAGGAAATAATAGTCAATTTAGAATAAAACAGGATAACTTAAAAGAGCTTGAGTATTTGAAATACTAATTGGGTTGGGTCTTAAATAAATAGCTTCAAAAAGGGATTGTTTAGGCTCGAGCTAAGATTTAATATTTAAATCTAGCCTAAGCTAGCCTAGTTCATATATGCAATTTGATTGCATATATGGACAAGACACAAGCCAATGGCCTGATGGTAAAGAGCTCACATACAAAGAGACAAGACTTGGGTTTGATTCCTTCTATGCGCAAGGATGCACTTTATTCTTTTTACCATGCAAAATGTGTCTTCTAAAAACATTTTACTATGTGTTGTGTGCTTCAGGATCTCTAATATCTTACTTCTTTCCTAGTTTGGTTAGTTAAGTTCATGGGCATTTTTAATGGTCATATCTACATGATTTTGCTAATTTAATAGTAAAATCATGTATATTACATGGGATAGTGCTAATTCAAGCCAAATATATGTCCAGATACATCAAAATTTGGGATCAAAATCAAATTTGAAATCACCTATCGACTTGAAATCCAAGATACACAATCAAGGCCAATTTGACCTTTAAAGCTTCTTTCTAGTGCTACGATTAGTATAAATATGTCTGTCATTCTTCATTTTAATCAAGAATTCATAGTTTTACACTAAAAAAATGCATACACTAGAAGCTCTCTCTCTACAAACCCCTATTGCGACCATCCTCTCTCTCTAGAAACTTACCTAATCTCCAAGCTTTTCGAGAAAATCCATTGCTCACACTAAACTACCTAGAGCCTAAGCTATCCAACACCACCAACCCCTTTGACCGCCATAGCTCGTAGCCTCCTAACTAAAACTCCACCACCAAATCCTTCGACCACCATTTCACGTGCCACCATCGCTATGACCTGACACCACACCAACACCTTACTTGAAACCTTAAACCGACCACCTCTCTTATCCTCATGCATCACCTATGAAGCTTAACTAGCCCTTTTCTCTCTTCACTACCAGTAACTAGATGCAAAAGCCACCTAAATAGCCACCTTAGATTAGTGCACCACCACCATCAGCTTGATTGCTAATGAGTTTCACATGAAACTCCAATCAACTGCTTGGATTACCTACTAGAGGTTACCATGTGAAGACCTTACATTGTTGATCTTCTCTCCCAAGCTTGACTCAAACTCTAGACCTAGATCTGTGCATGTTCGACCCAAGAACCAGCTCTTATCCAAACCCCTAATCCATGTACTACTATCCAAGGTCTAGCCCTTTCTTCCTTTGTTGTATATTATTTATTAATTTATTTTTTCTTTTCTTTAGTGTTTTATTCTACTGTAAAAAATATATAAAAAAATCCCAAAAAAAAAAGAAATGAAAAAAAGAAGAAGAAGAAAAGCTTTTTTATCTTTATTTTTATTTTTTTAAGCAGGTTTTGGTCAAAAATAAAAAAAAAGCATATATATATATATATATATATACATATAAAAAAAAGAAATGCATTTAGTCAATTAGAAAAAGATTTTAAATAAAAGTCCAATTAATGAACCCTCTTTTCGAAAATAAAATTTTCTTAAAATTTTTCAAATAAATAATACCACAAAAATAGGACCCCTTTTTTTATAGTTTTTTCTTAAATAAAACCAAATTGATAAAAATGTAAACCTAATTGATTTTTAGAAATTAAAAGAAACCAACTTGCCTAAATTTTCATAAATGAACTATGCAAGCTCGATATTGAATTATGGGTATGTAGGCACCCATACACAATTATGGAGCAACTTAAAATATAAAAATTTTTATTTTTCTTCTTTTGTAGATAATTTTGAAATTTATTTGTTTTTTGTAAGTACATGTAGAATTATATACTTGTAAATATGAGTTGTTTTTTAAAGGGGTACTTTGAAATATGAGTTAAATATGGAAGGTTAAAGTGGTACCCGAAAGGGTTTAATAGGGTAGCCCCTGAACTCGTAAATTTAGTTTTCTTGAAAGTCTTTTCTTAAAGAGGTTTTCAAATGCACAAGATAGTGGTTAAATTAGAACCAATCCACCTAATTGGTTTTAATAGAATCACCTTTTCTTGTTTTATTAAGTGGCGACTCCAAAATGTTTTTAAAGATAAAGAAATTGGGTTTTCTTTAATTTTAGTCAAAGGTTTAAACTAAATAGGTATGAGGTTTAGTTTAAATCAAATTAAGGAAAATGAGAAAAGAAAAACCAAAAATCTAAGCTCAATAAATGGTTTTTGAATTGTCGACCTTCAGTTTCTTACCTCGTACATTATAAGCATAATCAAAAGTGTTAGTTGAGTTTAAAGAGTAAGATTGGCCCAAATTAGAGGGTCCACTAACTATGGTCTTAATGGCACCATTCGAGGCTCTGTTACTATTATTACCATCCTCCTTATCAATCCTACAAGCTTAGTTAAGTTGTTCATCTCGCTCTTGATCATTTCTCCTTCTTTGAACTAGTTGCTTAATATTTTCTAAATCGCGAGTTAAATTTCCTTAAGTAACCTCTTTGAACAGTACCTTCTATTACATTATTAAGTTGTATGCTGATCTAATGGTGTCGATCAAACAAAGGCCACTACAAGGCCTAGTTAGGAGTGTAGTAATTATGTTCGAAGTAACTCCTAACCTAAAATAGGTCGGCATTGTGTCAATAGCTAGTCATAAGGATGAAAATCCACTATCAATAGGTTAATGCAAGTATTTTAGACGGTAGCTAGACCTATTGTTAAAGGCATTTTATGTTTAGTTCTTTTTTTTTTTTTTTTCATTTACTCTTTTAATCTAGTTTCCCCTAAGGCTAATGCCTATATTGATTAGATAGCTATCTAATGAAAAAGGGGAATGAACATCATATTTAAAGATGAAAATCTACCATATCCTTTATCTCATCACTTTGTTGAACTAAGAGTTTCATGTCTGATTTTGATGAAAATAAAACTAAGTTTAATAAATTAAGTTGAGCTAACTGGAATTAACTATCTTGCAAAATCTTAAAAACAATTAACTATTCATCAATTTCTAGTTTTGTGCTTTGAGTGATTAAATTTGTGATTCTTAAACTTATGTACAAGTGTATGCTAAGATCTGGTGAAGAAGAGTTGTTTCTAAAAGATCTCCTACAGGTGATAGTCTTAGATCAACCTGCCACTAGAAGAGAATGACACATATGTTTTTATGTTGTTGGCTTGATGGTATGGCATAAGCTTAACTTGTCGGTGTTTGTAACCTGAGAACAAGCTTTCTATTCCCTAAACCAACTTAATGGTGCTTTAAGCTAGCTCAATTGATGTTATTGTGTTTGGCTTACTAGCTTACTAATGAAAAGGGAAGCCGTCTTACTGGTTTAAGTACTCAAATTAGTTGTTGGAACATTTGATGCACTCAAACTAGAAGATTTTTAAGATTTGATATAAATATCAAACAACCTATTAAAGAGCATAAGAGACTAGCATTTGATCGTGGTATGATATATGATAGGCAAGTGCACATAGTCAAGTTATAGTATAGATTTAGATTTGAGTCTAAGTGTTGATCTCATGAGTAACCATATATGAGAGTAAAATCTAATTATTTAGTAGTATTATCTCTAGAATCATTTAATTACCTAACTTTTACAATAAAAGATATAATTGAATAATTAAAGATAAAAAATAAAGATTGCAATAACAAAAATAATAAATATAACTAAAATATAAATAGAAATGGAGATACAAACATAAATAGGAACATAAAATAAACAAAAATAATTAGAATGAAGAAATAAGCATATTCCTTAGTATATCTCCATATTATTCGAGTTCTATATGACTTATCCAATCTCAATTACAATATTAGACCATGAGGATTCCAATTATGAACTAATTGGACTCGCATCTCTAACTCATTTCTAATCTTAATTATATTCTATCCAAACCACTTCTACAGTAAAATACCTCAAAATTGCATTATACTCTTGAATCCCATTATTAGGCTACCTTAATCTAGAAAAACCAAATTGAGAAACATTTTAGTTAACCAGTTTTGTCTAATTATACTAGCTAGTAATATTATAGGGATTCACAAACTTTATAGTAGACTTAAGCAGTAATTTAATCACCAATAAAATTGAATTAAACAATAAAACAAAAAAGTACAATTAGATCACAATATGCAAATATCATAGATTGAATTAACACTATTAATAGAAATAACAAAAGTCACAATAGAACATAATGTATAAAATTGCAACAAATGAGTCTAAAATATGTATGCTAATTTCGTGTTATTAGCATTCTAATGCTATATTCTTACATTCTCTTACTTTCTTTGGCTCTATTACTCTTATATGTCCCTTGTACTCGTTTTTGCTTACATTTGATATATATTTGAAGTATAGTTGTTAAAGTATGTATGTTACAAAGATATTGTGAGAAAAACACTACATTATTGAGAGTGAAAGTGTGTTATGAGTGTGATTTATTCATTGTGGTGTGTTGTGAACTTGTATAGTTCTTTGGAGCTTTGATTTAGTGATTAATAAAGTAGCATATGGAGTCATCAATTAGAGGTATTGTGTGTTATGGAGAGTAAAGGGCGGTTTGAACTCCATGCTATATTCAACTTGATATTCTCTATTTTTATCTCTTTTAATTTTTATATTTATTATTAATGTTGAATTATATTGTTCATACATTTAGATGATTACATTATTAAAATCAAAAAAGCAATTAAAATGTCATGCTTGAAAGCAATAGAGACGTAATAATTCTGTCGTATAAACCATCCTAAGGTAAAAGGTAACCTTAAAAATGCTATTATAGTAAATAGCTTAACATACTAATAAATAATTAACCTACAGAAGTCTTTAAAACATATAATTATAACCCAACTTATCAAAGTTTAACTTGCATAACTTTGTAGTTCAATTAGGTAATATACATATATATATAAGAAGAAACAAAAGATAGGACTTCAAAAGCTTCATGAGTCCACTTGATCTTTAGTTCCTTTCTTCATACCCTATTTCCACCACTCACAATTATTCTCATAGCACCATTCAACATCAAATTACATCTGAAATCAACTAAAATCATATTCCATGTAAAATTCTTAAAGAATTGCAAGTTAAGCTTTTTGAAAAGGTAATTTAATAAGATTTATAGGCCTAAATGTTAATAAAAAATTTAGGAAATAGTTATCACAAGAATCTCTTCATAGTAATTTTATATATATTATGACCAGTTTCTAAACAAATTTTGGAGCCAAAACAACAAAATTAAGGGTTTTGAAAACAAGATCCAAAACTTCTTGATTTTAGTGATTTCTTAATAGTAGTATACTTAGACACATAACTTTAATAAAATAAAATTTTTCCTAAAATCTACATATAGAAATACTTTAGAAAATAGTTTTTTCATGAATTTCTAAAAAAATTTAGTATTTTGAATAATTTTAGTAAAATCGAATTATGAACTCATTAACAAATCAAACTCCGGCTACCGTTGGTTAAAGGAACTATGTTGGCCCATCTAAGCATGGCTTTCCCCTTCTAATGGTGTGGTGGCTCTTTTTTAGAAGTTGCTTAAGTCTTCAAAATAGAATTCCTAGTAATTGCACCCAAATTTTGTAATTATTGTCTAATTTTTCTCTCAACTCTTTAAGTGCTCTCATTATTTTTCCTAACTCCAGAATGCCTAAAATGAACTATAAAGGTATGGATTTGAATTTATAGGTGATTTTTTCAGTTGGGAAATTCACATACCTATAGGTGTATATTTTTTTGACCAATTTTGACTCCCTTATATGTCTAACACCACATTTAACCTCCATAATCCATAACAACAAATTGCCATACCACCTAAGATAATATTCCTAGTTACCACATTTTTTTTTCAATTTTTTATTATTTTCTTTTATTTATTTATTTGTTATATAATTAGTATTTTTATATAATTACCAGCGTATATTTAAACACCGAAAATACATTAATACAAATATATACTGCTAAATATTATTACATGTTAATTTCTGATTTTTAGAATCCATATAATTTATCTCTAAAAACTTGTTAATTATCAAAACTTGTTTTACATATTTTCAATAAATAATGAATAATATATTTATATTCAATAATTACATTATATTTTTATTTCATCATTTTATTTTCTTAAATCTAACCTTGCAATGTCACTTCTATTGTCTTTCCTAGCCTTGTCATAAAATACAGGCTTAATCAAATAATTTTCACGATCGTCGTAAATTTTACTTACCGATTCCAAATCATTCAATTACGATGCTTACATTTCCACTCCCTTTAGAAAATTTTTATCCTCAAAACATCTATATACAATATTTCATTCCTTATGAACTATTATAAACTTATTACAACTATATTTTCTTACTAACTTGGTAATGAGAGCCACAAATATTGTTCCATCATCATAGTCTTACACTCCTAGGTAGCTTTAATTCTAGACCTTCTCCCCATTGTACTTTTACATAATTCACATCTCAATTTCTTAACTTCTAAAGCCAATTATCCAATGTTTCTATGGTTTGCTCTTCAAACTTAAAATTCTTTCGTAGTTCTATTGTTCTATGTCTAATTTTGCATTTGGATTATTCATGAATCTCCTTAACCTTAAGATATTGAACAAGTTGTGGTAACTTGATAAGCTTAGGAGGTAAGGCAATTCTATAGGAAACTTTACTTACTTTCTCTAGTACTTTAAATAAACTAATATATCAAAGGCTTAATTTTCCTTTCAAATAAACTGTCTAAGTCCCTTGAATGGACTTAACATAAACGTGATCTTCCCCTTCAAGTTCTACTAGCCTCCTCTTCAAATCTACTTAACTCTTGTAATGATCTAGAGCTTCCTTCATTCACTGTCATATAATCATTACTTTCTCATTCATTTGACTAATCATATTGGATTTAATCATTACATACATCGTTACACCAATATAGTAGTGATCTACATTTCCTTTCATATAGAGTTTCATAAGGTGCTATCTAAATAATTGATTAATAACTATTATTATAGGCAAACTCTACCAATGATAAATACTTATCCCAGTCACCACCAATTTCCAATACTCTAGTTCCTAACATTTCTCCTAATGTTTGTATAATCTGTTCAGATTGACCATTCGACTATGGATGATACGTCATACTAAATTGTAACTCAATACCCAAAAGTTCTATAAATTTATAAGTTTAAAAGGGTATAATTCCCACTTTTGTATATTAACCAACAAAAGAAACTACTAGATCACTCATGGTGGCCCAATTAGTTTCCTTAGGAGCAAATAAAACTCCATAAAAAAAAGGAAAAAGAAAAATTAAAGTCTAGTCACATCTTCATCAATTCCTCACTCCCTTGCCCTATTAGCTTCTAGGTTAGGTTTTGATGCAAGCTATGTAACCACTATTATTATACATTAAGAATCTATAGTGAAGTAAGCAACCATAACTTAGTAAGTGGGACAAAGACAAAAGCGTACATACAATACAAGGAAAATAAGGTTAACAACCAAGTTAGTTATATACAATGCATGTTCACAAGGCTAAGATGCCCTTATAACCAGACCCAGGCTTGTGCAATGAAGATATCCCTCCTCTAGTGACTACCTTCAAACTAGCATCCTAAACCTAACCACAACCTTCTCTCCTATCGCTTAGTTCAACTAAAGGTGAGGAAGAGACGATTTCTACTATCTCTTTTAAAGGGGTTGGTATTTGGCCAGATAATTCTAGCCGTCTCATAATGAGTTGTAATGCATAGTTGGTTAAGATTTCAGTCTAATATGATTTAGCTTAGGTTAAGGGTAATAAATCAATTTGGCATATAACATTTCCCCAAAGTAGTATAATTAAGATTTGATCAATATTCAAAGACACATAAGCATGCACAAAACTAACTAGTTAGAAGCACAAATAAATACATACTCAAGCCTCTAAGAACCATGAAATGGTACTCCAAAATATAGTAAAGTATCAATCTTAACTTACTTAGATTAGTTGTTGCATAACTATCTCAAATTACTCATTGCTCAAATAGGTATAGCTACAAAGCATTCCATCATTGAAAATTCCTGTATTATAAATGATGTTTTCAATACTCATCTAAGAATATCAATATTCTAACTATCATTCCTAATGTTGAGCACGTTAGCTTAAGCTTAAAAAGTTGTTATAGTTAGTTACTTAGGTTTTAAAGTCATCTTAGTTTGATTCCTAATTAATCTATCCTTTAAGTCATCATTTGGATTACCCTCCAAAACATCCTTTGACTTATTATTTAGGTCCATCCTAAATTTAGAGCTCTTATGCAAAGGCTTCCAAACTAATCCTCTAAGTGGTATTTGATGATAGTAGATTTTTGACCTCTTTAGCAACTACTCAGTACACTTCTTGCTGACTCATCCTATCTTGCTGAGGCCATACTACAGACCTAATCTAATGATCACTAGGACTTTGGGCTTGTCCATTTGATGGGCCATAAATCCCAACCTGTTTAGGTTAGAGACTTTGAATTTAAATGGTAAGCGCGAACAGTTAGCCAATTGCTAATCTGAACAATGCAACTACCTACTTCCCATGACTTCCGCCATGTGATTAAATTGAGGAATTGTCACATGTCATAAGCTATTGAACTACTTAGCCATTTCAGTTATTAAACAAGTGCCTATAAATATGGGAACATCACTATTGTGAGTACTCTCTATATACTCTTAACACTCACTCACTTACTTACTCCTTCAACTTCACTCAAACAGATTCTAATTTAGACATCAGAGTGGCTATACAAAACTAACCCTGGTATCCCCCACAGCCTAACTTCTTTCTTTCATTCAAGAAACATCATCTAATACAAATTTCAACTAACAACATTTTGGCACTGTCGGTTATCAATCAATGTACTAATGGTTAAGATCGGATTAACTAAGAGCACTAGTGCTAGAACTCCTCATTAACTATTTGAAGGGAGTAGGCACTACCCTGATGAAGATCAATTAGCTAAATTAGAGCAACTTTGCACTAATTTGGCCAAGGAAAATCAAGAATTATCTAAGAAAAACAATGAGATTTTGAATTTGATCCAAAAGAATAACTTACCCAACCAGATCTATGAGCATGACAATAATAGTGCTAAAGATTCTAGTAATTCAATTCATTCACCCGAATTGTAAAGGAAGTAGGTTAGAGTAACACATGAAACTCCAACCCTTGCACTTAAGAAGATATATAAGGGGAAACAATCTCAACAAGCACATTATGTTGGTCCATCGCATGTAAGTAATATTACTTCAACCAGTCATCAATTTACATTAAAGAGGAGTCTATTTATCCAAGAAATTCTTGAAGAAGTGATACCTAAACACATCAAATTGCCACAATTTGAAACTTATGATAGGACAAAAGACCCAAAGGATCATCTTGAATACTATTTCTCTCTTGCCAAGTTGCATGACTTGAGTGATGTAGTGGCTTATCAAGCATCCCCCTTAACATTATTGAATGTTGCAAGTACATGGTTTAAGCATTTGAAGCCAAACACTATCATATGTTTTAAGGATTTGGTAGAGGTATTTTCACAACAATTCCTTAGAAGTAAACTCCTTGTTAAGGATTTACCTATTCTTAACACTATCAAACAAAAATATGATAAATCAATTAGGGAATACCTAGCTCAATTTACAGCCAAGATAGTTCAAATCCCTAAACTAGACATGATTGTCACTTTGAATGCAATAATCGATAGGGTAAAGCTACATGGACACTTCTTTAAGTCTTTAGCTACAAATAAGCCGAAAAAATTTGTAGAATTCAAAGCTAAGGCAACTTCCTATATTCGGCAAGAAGATAATATAAAATCTTGGTATGAGGTTGAATAAAGTAGAATTGATTAGGACAATAACAAGAACAAAAGGAGTGTGAAGGATAGACTTGGTGGTTGAGATGACCAATACTTAGAAGGAGGTAGTAGTGAAAGGAAAAAGCTACAAATTGAGACCTCTATGTCTAATATCTAACACATTAACAAAAGTATGGAATCAAAGAGTGTTGTAATGGCCTGAATGCATGAGAGGAAACCCATCACAAAGGAATTAGAATAAATATTGTCATTTGTATGGTGATAGAGGCCACAACACCAATAAGTGCATACAACTTAAGAGTGCTATTGAAGATGTAATCCAAAGAGGATATTTAAGCAAGTTCTTAGCTTGTGATACTGAGAACATTGAGCAACTAACACAAAGGAGAAAAGATGAGTAGGATCAAGATGATCAGCCTCCTCAAGCTAAAAGGGAGTCAACAGATGAAGGTAATAATTACATGGCCCTAAATGGTATCATAAACACCATTGTCGGTGGACCCTCCAATTTAGGCTGATCTTGCTCTTTAACCATGACTAATGCCATAAATTATGTTTACAACGTATAGGACAAGAAAACAAAGGTTGATAACTCTACTTTCTTCGTAGAAAAGGATTTTGAAGGCACATAACGGCCTCACGATGATGTGTTGGTAATTAACATGAGGATTGCTAACTTCTAAGTTAAGAAAATTTTTATTGACATAAGAGGTTCGACCCATGTCATATTCCAACATGCCTTTGACCAAACAAAACCAAAAATTAAACTACAATTGAGGTCCTATGACTATGATCTGTATGCCTTCAATAACTTGCCCATATAAGTGACTAGTGTGATCATACTCTTAATTTAGATTAGAGACGATGATAATGTAGCAAAAGATAAAGTAGGCATCTTTGTCATCAAATGTTGGTCACCTTATAATATGATCTTAGGTTGACCATGCCAAAACTTGTTTAGTATAGTTCCCTCAATAGTTATCTAAAGGCTATGTTTCCTACTCTTATAAGGGTTAGAGCCTATAGGGAAGACCAACAGTTGGCCAAGTTATTATATTTGAGAGCACTTAAGCATGAGGAAGTTTTTCACATGTCCAGTAGTGTAGAAAGTGCTGAAGAAGAGGTTCAAGAAATTTATCTTAGAAGTGATCCCGATGAAACCATAAAGATCGAGAAGCTTTTACTAGTTAAGATTAGATAAGACTTGACAAAGTTCCTTCAAGACAATGCTAATGTGTTTGCATGGGCTCCCTCAAATATGCTAGGCATCTCGAGAGAGGTCATGACACATAAGTTAAAGATATATCCTAATGCAAAAGTTATTAAGCAAAAGAAGAGGCACTTTGCCCATGAATGGCAGGCTATGATTCAAGAAGAAGCCTAGAAGTTACTAAAAGTAGGATTTATAAGGGAAAAGCCTTTCCTAACAGGGTTAGCCAATTGTGTGTTAGTCAAGAAGTTGAACAGCAAGTAACGTATTTGCATAGACTTCACTGATTTGAACAACACTTGCCTAAAAGACTACTTTCCCTTACCAAGGATCGACTAATGGTAGTCTCAACTATCGGGCATGCCTTGCATTCTTTCATGGATTCATTTTCTGATTATAATCAAATCAGGATGGAAAAGGAGGACGAGGTGCAAACCTCATTTGTTACAAACTTTGGAACATATTGCTATACAGTCATGCCCTTCGAGCTAAAAAACACTAGTAAGACCTATCAAAGGCTCATGACAAAGATGTTCAAGCCTCAAATCCACTGCAACATTGAAGTGTTTGTCGATGATATGATAGTCTAGACTAAGGAGGAAGATTAGCATCTTGCCAACCTACACGAGACATTTGATACATTAAGAAGATATAACGTGAAGTTAAACTTATAAAAAGCGTTTTTGGAACCACATTAAGCAAATTTTTGGGATACATGGCACCTAACGAGGCATTGCAGTGAATTAGAAAAGATTAATGCTATTAAGAATATAAAGTCTCTGCATATGATACAGGAAGTTCAAGAATTGACTAGTTGGATGACCACCCTAAATAGAGTTGTTTCAAAAAGTATAGATAGATACATAAAATTTTTCAAGGTTTTGAAAAACCCAAAGGAGTTTAGGTAGACTGATGAATATGAGGCCGTGTTCATAGAATTGAAGGATTTCTAATCATCTCCAATGGTGCTCTCGAAACCTATTGCCAAAGAGGACTTATTTCTATATTTATCCATTAACAATTGAGCTCTTTCCTCTATACTAGTCCACATATAAAGAAAGGAGTACAGGCTAATCTATTATGTAAGCTACACCTTGTAAGGCCCAGAACAATGATATGCCAAGATTGAAAAGTTTGTGTTGGCTATAGTGATTTCGGCTAGAAAGCTTAAGAAATATTTTGAAACTTACTAGATTATAGTTCTTACAAATCAACCATTATTGCAAGCCTTACAATGTCCTAATGCCTTAGGAAGAATGATGAAATATGCCCTTAAATTGAGTGCCTATGGGATGTAATAAAAACCTAGAATGGCACCAAAAGCATAAGTACTTATAGACTTTATGGTTGAATTCACTGGAGAAGAGGATAGCATTGAGATGGTTGAAAAACTTGTCTGGAACTTGTAAGTGGATAGCTCTTCCACATGAGAAGGCAATGTAGTAAGGCTTGGTCTACAAAGGTCGTACAATGTAAAAATACAATATGCATTGAAATTTAGATTCTCGGTAAGCAATAATAAGACTGAATATGAAGCCTTAATTGCTGAATTGAAGTTGGCAAAGGAAGTTGAGGTTAAGAAAGTTAAAATCTTTTTAGATTAACAATTGATTGTTGTGGGTTAGTTGGTATGAGTGCAAGGGTCACATGCATGTTACGTGTCGAGTTTTGCTACACATAGCTAGGGAAAGACTTGAATCACACATATGGGATGAATAGGAAAGAAATGTAGGGAGGTGGGTAAGCAGTCTTATTAAGGCTCTAACACTTATAGTGATAGGTGAAGAAGTATGAATGTATCAAACTTTATTATTGATGAAGGAAATGGAAGTATTCTTGTAATATTTAAGTGTTTGATCCTTTACAGTGAGAATCCACTAAAGTAACAACATTCATGCCAATTTTCTCTTGTCCAAATGAGGGATGGAGAGGGTTATTTATAGAGGATGGTTCTTGAGCTCATCCATCAAATCATGATGATAATCAAGGGCTAGAGTTGATCCCTTCCTTTTAATAGAATTGAGATGGGCCTCCTTTATGAGCTTAGGCCTAAATGGCCTTATTTTATTAGTGTAAGCTAAGTTAAGAAAAGTTGGGTTGGATGGACCAATCTAATGGGCCTTACTCTAAGGTAACCATGCTAAATTTCCCTTGATCATCTTGATAATTTATGGGCTTAGCTCCTCAAGCCCTATCACCTTAGCCTGAAGAGTCAAATCCATCTAATCAATGGGCTTGAAGCCTAATATTGAGTTTAGTCCTCTACAATTGTTAACCAAGTTAAGAAAGATTATGCAGCAAATGAAGAAGTAATGAGTAAGAACTTAACCATGGTATGAGCACTCATAAAGGAATTTCAATCCTTTACAATTGTAAAGATCCTAAGAGCATGGAATATCGCTACTGACAAATTATCAAAGTTGGCTAGTACATCGCTTCTACACCTAAATGACAAACTTTTTATTGCATGCTTACTGAGCAAGAGCTTGGAAGTAATGGAACAATGTTGTGAAGTGAAGTCTTATCTGAAAGAGAGATCTTGGATGGACCTGATCATTAAATATTTGAGAGATGGGGCATTACCCTAAGATAAGAAGGAAGCTCGGAGGCTTATGTACCAAACCACAAATTATACCATGATTAATGACAAGCTCTATAAGCATAGCTTTACTTGGCCATATCTCCATGGCCTTGTACCCAAGGATGCTCAACAAGTTCTTTTTTGTTTGCATACAAGAGTATGAAGTAACCATGTCAAAGCTCAAACACTGTACATTTAAGCTCTGATTGTCAATTATTACTGGTTGACCATGAAGGAAGATGCCAAGAGCATCATTCGACAAAGCCCACAGTGTCAAAAGCATGATGTATTAAGCCATACACCTTTGAGCAAGCTACATAGCTTAACTAGTCTTAGGCCTTTAGCTCAATGGGGAGTAGATATACTCAGAACTTTCCTTAAGGCCACTGTACAGCAATAATTCATAAGAGTTACAATAGATTATTTTTCCAAGTAGGTGGAAGCTAATACAGTAGCAAAGATAATTAAGTAGAATGTTAAGTCATTTGTATCAAACTTCATCTTGATAATGGCCTGCAATTCGAGAATGACAAGTTTTGAGCTTTCTGTAAAAAGCATGGCATTTGATTGAATTAAACTTTAGTGGCTTACCTCGAAACAAATGGATAAGTGGAAGCTATTAACAAGACCATATTGTTAGCTTGAAGTGGAGAGTAAACTAAGCAAATGAGAAATGGGCTGATGAGCTCCCTAATATTTTATAGGGATATAAGACCACCCACATAACATCTATAGGGGAAACTCCATTCAAGCTAGCCTTTGGGTTAAAGGTCATATTGCTATTCGAGTTAGAATTGCCTAATTTGCACATGCAACAGTTTGACTTCATGGCAAATCAGGTTTATCTAAGAGCCAGTCTAAAGACTATTGAACAAATTTAGGATATTGCTAGTGCAAGGGTCACTGCTTACCAACATAAGGTAGCGCACTATTATAATTAAAAAGTCAAGCATAAAGTTTTCCAACTAGAGGATTTGGTTTATAAGAAGATGGAAGTGATAGGCATGCAAAATAATAAAGGGAAACTCGTTGCTAATTGGGAAGACCTAGTATGAGTCTAATAGGTTGTAAGGAATGGTGCTTACAAAATAGAGAGATTGAATGGACAAGTTATTCCATAAACATAGAATGTTGAGAGTTCGAAGTTGCATTTTGAATAGTAAATTTTTATTTCCTATTCAGAATATAATGTTTTCATACTTAAGTATTCAATAGTTGTCTTAGAACTATGTAAGGCAATAGCCTTATTTGTGGTGAAATGAAATATTTGCTTTCTAATCAATTACATAGATCTAGATTGATTTGCCTAATTAATCCTAGTCAAATCACGATTAATGGATAATATAGTTCAAGCCTACATGACGGATAAGATAGATTTAATAAATTTCTAACCTATTATAGTTAATGGGATTAGGAAGTTCTGACCTTATATGGCCAATGAGATTGAGTGATTTGAAAGAGTTCCAACCTAATACAATTAATGAAATCAATTGACCTTGATAAATTCTAATCTAGTTTGATTAACAAACTCAAACACTTGAAATAAGTTTTGACCCAAAATGATCAACGAACTTCTCCTATCTACATCTAAGGATTAATGGATAAGAAACTATTGCCTTAATCAAAATAGGGATATAAACCTAAAAGCCTCCTTAAGCAAACGATGAATTACTGATTCCTAAGGTGCGTGAAATAAAATGTACCACCATTAAGTATGCAAAAACATCAACAAAAGATTCAACAAATCCAAAAGATTACAAGTAAAAAGGTTGGCATACTAACTTGATAAAAGATCAAAGCACAAATAAATGAATTAGTTAGATGGTTGGTCAGCAACATTTTCCTTAGTAGTATTTGTAGAGTTGAGGTCTTGATTAGCAACATTCTCCTCAGTATTGGCTGAATTAGGGTCTTAACTAGCATCAGTTACTTCAATGGGAGCACTAAGAACATCCTTCAAAGTAGAGGGGATAGCTTTTGGAACAGGTTCTTCAATAAATAAAGGGGTCTTAGTTATGGCAAGTTGGTAATCACTTTACCCTTGACCTTTATCTCCCTCTTTAACATTGATCTCTTCCTCATCGTCACTTTTACCATTGTCACTATCAAAGTTAGCAAAATCAAGGTAGGAGTACTCATAATTGGGGTGGACTTTTAATATCTCCTCATTAGCAGTTGTACCCCTTCCGATAGTTTCTTCTGGAGTAATTCTAATATTGTTAACTAGGTGTGACAATTTGTATAGCTTCCTCTACAAGAGGCATTGCCTTAGAGGCCTTCTCCAATTCAGCCACTAAGTCTCAGGATTGGAATTTTTTATCTCTAATTCCTTAACTTGGGCCCTTAAGTTGTCCTCCTCTTCACTTGTTAAGGTGATAATTTGCCCTAAGCTCCACATTTCTCTTTCCTTTCATGTAATTGATCATTTGACTCCTAATTTTCCTTAAAAAGCTCATCATTTTATTCTTCAGAGTCAACAGCTCTTTAAACACCTCCCTATGAGCCCTTTGCTCAAATTCTAGCTACCCTTTTAATTTCTCAACTTCCATCTTGGCCTTTCTATAGTTTGTACTTTTGAAGAGGTGTAAGCCTCCTCTATCTTCCGCATAAAAGTTGTAAAGCAATAAAGTAATCAACTTTCAATGCTATAGATAAAGAAGAGGGAAGGCACTGTACTCACCTTACTCATATCCTCTTTGGTCTCACCAATGGCTATTAAAACATGGCTACTGACTTTTAGAAGCAAAGACAAAGGATCAAAAACTACATGAGTATTATATATTAAAATTGCTTCAGATGACCAGAACTTACATCGTATAATTTGGCAACAATGTTAACTTTCATAACCCCACTAGTCCTATCAACATCTCTTTTTAAAATATTTTTTCCCTTAGGGAGGACAATCCACTCCATTGATGTCGAGGACTTCATCTTGTCTCCCAAGGTAGAATTTGTATTCAGAATAGTTTGACTCTAGTACGATATGTAATAGTAGCTCTCCTTAGTTTGTGGAACAAATTTAGCAAAAGTGATTATGAAGGTTTTTCCTTGGAGAGCTTTGTTCACACCATCCTCTAAACCCTTTTCTTAGCTAGAGGGTCTGTTGTAAGCTCCTTCACTTTTCTCTTTTTTGGATCTTGCAAAGAGCTCGGCTCAAATGGTGTCAAGCTAACCACAATTGGCTCTATCAAAGTTGTTTCAAGAACAATCTCATGAGTGGTTATTTGACTAGGTTCTTCAATAGGCTTTTCAATAATGGTCTTCTTCAGTTGACGTAAAACCTTTTCTTGTATAGCCTTCGGAACATTCCCTTGCTATGAAGTCTCTTTCCTAGTAACCTACTTCTTCATAGCTTACGTTGGTGCTTTAGCCTAATTAGAAGTGGCTTTAGCAATATGCTTATTGAGCTTCTATTTTTTTCCTTGGGCTTAGGCCAACAATTTCCTATGATCTACTTCGCCTACACCTATGTTTGCAGAAAGAAAGAACATCATAATGCAAAGAATCAGAAAATAAAAAACTTACAAATCCATGTTGAGCAAACCTCAAAAGCTAAAGGTCCTCCCATAAATTGACTAGATTGGCCCCCTTCTACCAACTCGGCTCGGTATGATGAGAAGAATAAGTTGTACCTTCTTCATCATAAAATATCAGCTTTCCATTCTCATAATGCTGGATGATTCTTTCAGCATCCTAGTAGAACATTTTAATATGTCACCTATCCTAGATCTTCTTCACGGTAGTAGCATCGTTCAGCAACAATTTTATACCTTTTGTCCTTATAGATTTTTACCAAATGCCCCAAAAATCAAGGTCTACCTCTAACTTAGTTGATATGTACTTGTCATGCCAATTGTGGATTTTATATCCCAAGCCACTTATAAATTTCTAGCCTTGTTTAGCAGTTGTATAAAATCACCCATCTACTTGCTATTTAATTGTAAAGAAAAATCTAAACAGTTATATAGTACCCCTAACCTTGAGCACCTCAAAAATTATTTCAAAAGCCACTAAAATTCTATACTTGTTTGTGAAGAACATGCTCAATGAAACCTGAAAGTTGAAAAAAGCTTTCTAGAAATTAGAAAATGATAAACACAAACCAAATTCAAAATACTTCAAATAAACATGAAACTCGTGATTGATGGGAAAACATACTCTCTTATCCTATCTAGGCCTATGAAGTTTGCATTTTATTGTAAAATCTTCAAAGCATTTATTATTTTTGGATACAAGTTCCCTAATAGCATTGCTTTCCATTCCATCTAAAGAATCAACATTATACACAATATTATTATATAGGTACCTGGTTGCCATTCTATCCTCCCCATCATCAAGGTAAACATCCATTGGTAATGTATTTATATAAGCTAACTTCTTGTACCTTTCAATCACACTATCAACTAAGCCATTGGACATCAAAGCTGATCCAGTTGCTTAATGGGGAGGTAGGGGGTAGGAGAAGGAATAGCCTCAAAGTCGTCTAGACTAGTGGAGTGGATTCTATTCTAGCTATACTTGATAATGTTGGGAACTTGGAAGAACTAGAGAACTCGCGAATTTCTTGGGAAATTTAAGAGCATTTTATAAGCAAGAAGAAGATGGCACAACGAAATAATAATGCTTTATGATAACAAGTATTCAAAAAAGATTATGATGTTGCTCTCGAAGGGTTTCCATAAATGACATTCAAGTACAATTCTCTTTTCAGGAACTAAAGATAGTTATCAGGATCCTAAGCGTGATTTGATTTCTAAGCATAGATGAGAGACATCTGTCTACTAATAGAAATCCTATGGACATAATGTAACCGGCAATTACAGAGGTATGTAAGGTAATAATGGCTAAGCTAACAACTATCAAACATACATGCACAATACATGAGTAGGCGAGAAAATGAAAAGTTGAAACCTTTGAGTTAGAAGTTTATACAACACCTAAAAGCAAATATTGAGTAAAACATTTAAGTGTCTATAAAAAACCTAGTAGCCTTGCTCGGTAGCCATATGACAATAAAAAGCATAAGAACAAATGCCTGCCTACTGACCAGACGTATTGAGAAACACCTTTTTATTTACTTACTTCCATACTTGAATCCTCGACCATGGGAGTTAGGAGGCAAATGATGGTGGATTTTTGCCCTCTTTAGCTACTACTCGGCACACTTCTTGCCAACCTGTCCTATATTGTTAAGGTTACATTACCAACCTAATTTGATGATCACTAGGACTCTAGGCCTAGTTATCTGATGGGCTAAAAAGCCCGGCCTATCCTAGTTAGACTCTTTGAATTTGAATGGGAGGTGTGAATAGTTTGGCAACTGCCCACTTCCCATGACTTCTGACATGTGATTAAACTAAGGAATTACCATGTGTCATTGGTAGTTAACTCACCTGCCATTTTAGTTATTAGACAAGTGCCTATAAATATAAGAATGTCACTACTGTAAGAACTCTTTATGCACTTTTAACACTGATTCACTTCTTCAACTTCACTTGAACAAACTTTGATTTAGGCATTAGAATAACTATACCGAAGTAACAATAGCACCCCCATAGCCTACCTTCTTTCTTTCTTTTAGGAAACATCATCCAATACAAATTTCAACCAACAAAAATCACTAGTGTAGAATTCTTACTCAATGAAGCTTTTGATTTATCTCTTAAATTTGACTATCTCTATTCATTAAGTTAAAAGAGGATTCTACTCTACCTACTACTTAGGTTATGTCCTATAAAACCTAAAAAAGAAAAATCCTACATATTGTACAATGTTTTTCTATTTCAAAATTCAAGTATCTTATGCATAGAATTAAATATGGATAACAAGAAAACTATCCTTACTCACTTTATAACATAACGAAATGTTGTTTTAGCTCATAATGCTATGCTCTAAGGAGTCACTATATCTCCAAATGTAGCCAACAAAAGATCATTATCATTATATCAATTTTTGTTAAGTAGAGATAACATCAATGGTAGCAATTAGATTCCTAATTTTAGATATAGTTATCAATTGCATTACACTTACTACTAATCAAATTTAAGGTCCTTCAGATATAAGATAGAGTTTTCCATTAAAACTAACGTAATTGATTCTTATTATGAAATTTCTTCTATAAAATGCCTTCTAAGATAAACTTATGTTTTTATACATACAGTTTCATCAACTTAGAAGTGTAACAAAAAAGGAGACAGAAATTGGAATAAAACCAGTTATTGTCTAAGCTAAGAATACATGCATATTACTTATGAAACACTTGTGTACAAATATATATTTATTTTCATAAGTTTGAATCTAAAATGAAATGTACAATGTATAATGTGTATAGGAACCTAACAATATTAGTTATATAACATTAAAAATTTGCTCTTATATATATTTTCATTCCTCTTGGTTTCAATTGTCTAGAGTTATTGAGTGAAATATACTCTCATTCCTATTGGTTTCAATTGCCTAGAGTTATGAAGCGAAATTTTATAAATCATTAGTTGACACTAGGTAACTAATATGTATTTGTACTAAGGTAATTTTATTAACTTAAATATAAGAACAAATGCTTGTATGCAAGATAAGAAGTAAATTATTAACTAAATTGATTTTCATGTATGGTATCTATTTATGATATAATAATGCTATTATACACTCACACAAACTCTAGAAAATTAGGATAGACCATATTAGATATGGTAAATAGAAATTTGAAGTAATTATTACAAATGTAATATTAAGACTCGACATTTGTACTTTTCAATCCCTTGTGTATAGGTAGCTATGATTATAAATGCAAGTTCTATAAATGTAATTAGTTGGTACTCAAGAAATTATAGCTGCCTGTATGTTTTGCACCATGGAAAGAGTATATGAATTGCTTAATTATATATTAATCTAGCAAATATTATCTATAGCAATCCAAGTATACTATAGGTATCATTGTATTTGTTGATTATACATAATTATTGGACTAACTAGCATATCATTGCTAAAAGGACATTTAAGAAATGACTAACGGATATAACAGAAGATAATTTGAAACTTGATTATGAGATATCACCCTTTACTTCTTCTGGAGCTCCTTCCCTATTCTATATGTTACTAATAACCTTATATCAACCAAGTAAATCTTACCATTATATACATTAGAATTAAACCTATAATACCTTGGTATAGTACTCTTGATTAGAGAAAAATGTAATAGGTAGTTGACTTTAGAAGTAACTTTAGAAGTTGTAACCCTGACTATGTTAACTAATAGGTGATCTTAATGTGACCCTAAGGCGTTCCACTAGAAATGTGGGTAAATAAATGACCTTGGACTACCTTGAATGATCAAACCAAAGTACCTAATGTGTGACTAATTAGTCATAACTACTAATCTCTGATATGATTACACTAATAAGGACTAGTATAGCTACATTGATAATATTAATAGTACTAAGATAGAACTTTTTAACTGATTATATAGTACAATTAACTTCTTACATAAGTATCTAACCTAGAAGTAAGGGAACCCATGGCTAAGCTATAGGTCTAACCAATGACTACTATTAAGTGTGGAATTGATAATTGTAAAAAGGTGGTATAACTAAGATTTATGGAATAATATCCTTCATATGCACCTTTGCATAATAGGTAAGCAAGAAGAGAATAACAAATTTATGATTATTATGTTTTTCTCTTATCAAGTCCCATGTCTTCGTTGATAATCAAAGTATGCCATGTAAGTGTGTTTGTAAGTTTGTTGACTAGGAGTCATGTCAATTCCTATTGAGTCAAGTCAACTCAAATTAATTCAAATTATCAATAATCTCACTTGATTTCAAGATGGATAAGAGTCAAGATTTCCAAACTCATTATTGTTAGCATCAATGCAAAGCTATGTGAAGTACCAAATTAATAATTATGACAATAATTGACCATTACAAGATGGGATGCATAAATAGAAGGAAAAGGGATTAGATAAATAAGGCATAAAAATGACAAATATTGTTATTACTAACCTTAATTGAACTTAAAAATGAATAATATAGAGGATACAATAGAGGATAAATCAAAAAGTACACTTGAATCATTATGATGATAAGTCCTTAAGATGGAAAGTAGAATAGAAAATGATTTGATTTAGTAGGTGCTAGCATAGAAACATAGAACCTAATATAGAAGATCTTTGATCCTATAAGTCTAGGATCTCAAGATGGAAGAGTAAGAGTAGAAGGTTTTCTTGACTATGGCAACCAAAGGTGGAAGCATATGAAGAGTATGTTAGGGATAACTTAAAGTAAGATATTTGTATAAGGTTTGGTAGCAAATAAGATAAGGGGTATGAGGGGTGTAGAATTGATAGAACCTAAATAGAAGTGTTAGCAATGGTTAATTGGAAGGTTAACAAGATAACTCAAAAAGTTTGACATAAAGGCAACTTAGGAATTGAAGGTGGTAATGGATAGATGATATTTTTTACTTTTCTAAATAACATATTAGTAGCCTCCATAACTAAGATTTAGTTAATAGCAGACATAAAACACTCATGACCCTTCCTATAGAAACCTAAAGCTCGATAGTTTCAAAGACAAAACTATTTGTAAGGGGGTTTGGAATGTAAGATTCCAATCTCTATGTAACAAATAGATTGAGAGTGTAATTTAATTCTACATATGGAACATAGAATGCCATAGTTAAAAGTAAAATATTAATTCACTAATAATAACTTGAATAGAAAGGTTTGACATATAATGAGATTTTAGTAAAAGAAAATTAATAAAATAATATTTTATGCTCATGAAACATGTCTCATGTGTAGAGTATATGAAAATAAATTAACATAAACTCTGAACATACATTTATACAACGTCTAACTTAATTAAATATTTAACAAAAAGTAAGCTCAAATTTTGTCATGAGACCATAAAAATTTGTTGAAATAACCCTATCAATTTAGATATTGGAAATGGGACAATAAAATATTAGTATTACTAAGGAGCTAATCACATCAATATTACCTAGTATATAACAGTAACGTGAAACTTGAATTCCCATACCTAAAATGCTCTTAGAGATAAATTATTTAAAAAGTAAAAGGTAAAAGTAATCAAATGAAAGGAGCAGGTATGTTCACTAAATATGTTTAATATGCAAAGACACATGTCTCCGTAAATTAGTAAACCCCAAAATATGTATGTAATATGTCTACATTGGAAACTCGACGTTGGATTTCAAAACATAACAAGATGTTGGAGATTAATGACTAAAGAACATGCACCAAAGGAATATTTTACATATATAATGGCGGACCAACGGAGTAAAGGCATTATGTATATGATTATCTATCTTCATTACCAATATAACTATTTAGGATGACGCAAAGTTGGGAAGGCTAAATTCCATCTAATGCTCGGCGAATTGTAATAGCAATAGTTAATAGATAAGGAAACAGGGAAATGGGGAATTATGACTATGTATACCCATGCCTATAAATTATTGGCATTCAAAATTCCTATCATAAATGCACTCATTAGACTAATAAACAAGTATCATATTATTTTATAACTGAACCTGGGAACTTAGGAACTTATAGTCTGTTTCCCTCCTTTAGTTGCTTAACATTTAATAATGATGGTAAAGTATAATAATTACGATGGCAAGAGTAGGACAATGATTGCATAGAATTAACAAGACAACACTTATTAGTAATACTAAAGATAAATTATAGGACTATATAAATAATAATTATTAAGTAAAAAGTACAATTGAAGAGTGTTGAAATCAACTAAAAACGGTACCAAATTAATAATGTAGACATAAAGCCTTGAATACAAGGAGAATATACCCTTTAAAATGGTAGACTGAATATACAATGTAAATGAAATTTTCAATTTAGTTATATAGTGTTGTACATGGAAAAAGAAAAAGTTGAGGCTAACACTAGGAATTGTAATTTTAACTTGACACATAATTAAACTTGCTGGCAAATTGATATTTGACCTCTAGTACACTTGGAGCAGAACAAGAAAGCTTGATGACATGGCAATACTTGAAAAGCAGTGAAACATACAAACTATTACATTACCTATTAGACAGACAACAACTTTAGATTTAACTAGAGAAAATACTATGTTTCTATTAATAATCAAACTCAACCCACTGTGAACAAAGAAATCTCTCTTCACTTTCATAAGTATAAAAAGATAGCTACTATGGGTGTGGGTATGGATGGAAGGGGTCACGTGTGTACCGTGTGAAAAGTCATGTTACATGTAACTAAGGAAATGACCTGAATGACTCGCGAGAAATGATTAGGAGAGAAGTGTGGGGAGGATGAGTAAGCAATCTTGATGAGACTCTAACACGTATGGTGAAAGGTAGAGGAGCACGATAATATCAAACTCCAAGATTAATGAAGAACATAGTAGAGTTTTTGAGGTATTTAAGTATTTGATTTTTCAAACAAGGTTTCGACAGAGTAACGTCATTAATGGAGGTTTTTCTCTTATCTAAATGAGGATGTGAATGGATTATTTATAGGAAATGATGGTTGATCACATCCATCAGATCATGATAATGATCAATGGTTAATATTAAAGTCCTTTATTAATGAATCTTAAGTAGGTTATTTTCATGGGTTTAGGCCCATATAAAGGCTTTATTTATTATTTTAATATGAGCTTAATAAAAAAATATTGGATCAAGTGGGCCGATTCGACGAGCCTTACTCCAAGCCTACCATACCAAAACTCCTCTAATCATCCCAGTAATTTATGGGCTTAGTTCCATAGGCCCTATTACCTTAACCTGATGAGTCAAATCCATTTAATCAATAAGCTTGAAGCCTAATATTAAATTTGACCCTCTACATTTTGCCCTTTGATCAAAGTCCTTCGAATGAAGTCGAAGGAGTTCAGGCACCGAATGAGCCTTTTAGATGACTCAAGCACATGTATACTACTAAATAGCAATGTGAGTGCCAGATTAATTTAAGAATTATCTTAGTATGTGAGTCTATAGTACCTCTTAATCGTATGCCATGCCTTAGTTGGATTAGGTTGTATACTACCCCTAAGATGACACTTTGAAATAAGTCTTCTTTAAGTTACCTCTTCTTAAACTGATTTGTCTCTTCGATGTGATTTACATGAGTTATCGATTCCATTAGGACTGTATCTCATGCATTAAATTGACATTAGCGATCTTATTGAGGCTGACTTCCATCTATTAATGTTTCATTGATCTTTTCCAAATAGAGGAAAATTCTTCTTATAGAGCTTGTTAGGGGCCCTACCAACTTCGAGAATTTTATTAGATGATTATAACATCCTTCACTACAACTTATATCCTTGTGGAATGCATAATTTAACAGCCCACATTTAATAGCCTACTAGTGAGAGTCATTAAAAACAAAAGGCCCATTGTCCATGCCTCTAGAGATAAACTTGAGGGGCGTCCCATTTTAAAGACCTAAGGGTTTACTAACTCCTTTAGTAGCTACAATTTCTTATCTATCGTGCCTCCTTATGAACCATGGTGAGCTTCTCAAATTTATTATTCTTGTTCTATATACTTCTTTCTTTTTTTTTTTTTTACCTCAACTCAGCAACACCTTCTCTCTATTGATTTGTTTTACTTGATTTTTCCCTTTTATTTTTTTGGCAGACAACATCGAGTAAGGGGCGTTGTTTCCTAATCTGTAGCTACAGTAGAGAATGCTACTGCTTAGCTGTAGTATTGATCTGCTAAGCTGCTGCAACTTGGAACTTGGTTGCTATAACTTAGCGCTCAAATGGTTCATAAAGAGCTACTATCCATGGACCTTAGTAGATGTTCAAATAGTTACTGTTGCTCGAAGAAGGCTTTGAGATCAACTAATATGGATGCACTCTGCTTAGCTTATACTCATGAATTATGTCTACTATTTTGGTGCAAGTATGAAGAGATAAGCTTGGTGTTATTTACTAGACAAGTTGCTTGGGCTTCATTTTCGCTGCTATAAATTTCTCTAGCTAGAATTCTTGGTTTTCTCTTTGAAGTTTAGCTAATTGCGTACTCTTCTTGGGCTTGCATTTTTGGTTGAGAAAAGAACTCTATTAAGGTGCTTGCTCTACTAAGTGGTTGCATGAGTGTAAACACTACTTTCTTCTATTGTTTAGGTCATGTGTAGAGCATGAGTGAAAGCTCATCCCTTGCTTACTTGTGTAGAAATACGACTGCGTAGTCATGTGTTCAGCTTGGCTGGAGTTTACTGTTGTATCTTGCTCGAATGTTCTTAGTTTGGTTTAGGCAAATTTAAAAATGATATTCCTTCACTTCCTTAGAAATTTTGATAAGTGTCCAGCTACTTTTTCTTTCTCTTTACTGTCATTGTATAAGAAATGTCATAGCTTTTCTTCCTCATTCATGGTTTTCCTTTATTGCATTGAGCCACATTTTCAAAGTAGCTGCCTAACCTTCCTTCCTTGTTCACTATTTTTTTTTCATGTACCAGCTACATTCTCGCTAAAGTTGTTATTGAGTTGCCGTTTGCTTGGTTTTAGTCTATCATATACTGTTCAAAGAGTACTAGGCCGCTCTCTACTATGAATTTTTAAGTTTATTTAAAGAGCTACTAAGCCGAGTCATGTAGATATGGAGCATAGTAGCTACTTAACACTGGACTGCAGCTTGTTTTGCTTATTGTTTCTACTATGAAATGGACAGTTGCTTAGATTGATTTATTCAAGAAGCTGTTGCTATTGTATTTGTTTAGTTAGTGCCTAGAGTTTGTTTTACTATAGCCCAAACGAAGTTGTGAGTCAGACTTTTGACACAGTTGTTGAAGCTATTATAGCGTGCTTGATTTGGTTTCCTTTCTAATCTAGTAAGCATTTTCATCGTCCTTTTGTTATCTGTATGCTTGCATTTCTTTAGTATAAATTATGCAATAGGGAGCATGGTAGTTTCAACAAGTTCCTTAACACCAATGGAGGACTAGAGATTCAAATGCCTAATTTTGGCTTTGCTGTTCAACTTTAGTTGTAGGGAGCTCGATATTTTGAGTTATAACCTTACCACCGCTCTCGGCATGTAGCTCGAGTTTCTTAGCCACATAATTTAGGTTTTCATTCATGTAGCTTAGTATGTGCTAGCCTTCTTTTTTTTTTTTTTTTTAACTTCATTCCTATCTTTCTCCTTTTTTTTATTATTATCTTCATTCTCGAAGACAAAGAGCAAAATTATCAACATTCTTTTTTCCTTTTTCCACAATCAAGCCACAACATATATCATTTCTATTGTATCAAGCAAGATATATTCACTGTTTTGAACTACATGCTATGATCATATTTGTTTTTCTTTTCCTCCTCATGCAATGAATATTGATATAATCTTCATGACTTAATGCCTTTGTTCTTGTGATTTTAAACAACAACCCCC
>JAMXBB010000008.1:64139011-64196354 GCA_024138015.1 Lumnitzera littorea
CAACTCGCGCTTGCAGCTTGCAACCTATTTACAACAATATGTTAGTCCTAATTATGTGACATTTTGAAAGACCTTAGGATTGCTCAAATATAGTTTGACCATGATTTATAGGCCTAAATTGTTAAATACCAGCTTACTTTAAACACATGTTCAAATTCCTAAAATGCTATGTGTCTAAGGTACTTTAACCACCTCTTTGTCGCAATTATCATATTACTTAATAAATACGTAAGTACAAGCAACTATAAGTCTCTCTAATCACACCCTGACAACCCACTCTCTCTTAAATAGTTACACCTCATTTAAGCTACTAACTTAGGCAATATAGCTACTACGCTGGATAGCCTCAACACTCTATAAGCCAAGTGTATTCTCTTTAATAGGTCATACTCGAATCCCAAATTTCACCAACAATACAACTTAATCAAGCAATTTCTACCATGAATTTTACAACTTTCAGATCCAATTAAAGTACAATCAAATCAAACTAAACTAAATCTTTTAATTTATCTCTATTCATTTTGTTTTTCTTCCAAAAATCCTTTCCACTTCAAATCGTACCCACATTCCTCATTGTACTCATCTAATTAATTCTTTTAACTTAACTTTTCAAGGAATTTATCAAGTATAAATGAAATCCCCATAAGAATAACTATATATCTTAGTAAGATCTCTTACAAGAAAACAAACCTTCATTAAATTAAGGCACATCTCCCTCTCTTTTCCTTTAACCATTAACTATTCCTTCTCATTATCCATCCACTTCTCAATAAATGTCTTTAGCTTATCTTCTTGAAATCTAGTAATTACAAAAACAACCTATACAATTACAATAATAGTTTTTCGTTAAGATGTCTTTAAAGATAACAAATCCGAATCAAATTAGACAATATCTTCTCTCCATTCTCTCTTGACTGTTAACCCTCTCATCATCTTTATCTCTCATTTCTTTTTCGTCAAACTTCATCGCAACTCTTAAACTTCAAACAAGAACTCTTACCCCAAACCCTATGTATCTAAGGGTGTAAATTCATTCTATAAGCACTCTCCATATGACTATGTATATTGTTGCATACATATGGTTGATTCGTTGATAGCGCGTTAAGGTTTGATAACTGTTTTGCATTTGTTTGTTGTAAAATATGAGGGACGCACTACTAAGCAAGTTTGTTGCTTATTCCTTTGTAGTTTCTCTATCTTGCATGAACAGTAGTGGTGCAGTTCCAATCATGGATTACCCTTAGTAAGTGAATGGGCAGTCTTAGAAAATCCAGAGCTTATGACTCAAGGGTTTAGATTTTTCTATTAGTTTTCTTATATGAAAGAAATGTAATGTGGTGAGATGATAGCTTTATTTCAAATCTAAATTTTCTTTTATTTCCTTTAATTTAGATTCATATGGAACCCCTCCATTTAATACAAATCGCCTAAGAAAAATTAAAGGATTTTCTTTTTTGAGGAAAAGTTAAGAGTCACCACCAACCAAAGTTCAAAAAAGGAAAATTAGGGTCAAATAGGTGGCATAGCCCTGACATAACCATTACTCTACAAGAAAATTCCTTATAGAAAAAAACTTTTATAAGCCAATGAAAACTAAGCTCAAAGCCTAGCATAATTAAAACTATATGGTTACTACACTTTAGAATGAGAGTATGATCACTTAAACTATCTTACACATAAAACAAAAATATAAGAAGTGGGAAAATCACTTCTTCAATAATCTGTGCTTGTCTTTTATAACATAGTGCAGCAAGAAAAGTGGAACTACAATTCATTTGCTAACCATATTATAGCAAATTGCTAACAATGTTATAGCAAAACATGGAAGCAGAAATTGGTGCCTACCAACAATAATAACTACTCTACTAAAATTTTTTATACATGAAGCAACTTCTTAACCTAGATAAGTACAAATAATGCACTGTCCACCTTCAAATTTGGGACAATGTACCCCTTTGAAGAGATACAACTATTATAATAGCAAACAATATGACAAATATACAAATGGTCGCATGGCTTCACCTTTTCAACATGGCACTTGCAAGAAACAAAAAATTAAAAAAAAAAATAAAACAAATATTGGCATTAGACAATGAATGATCTAATCTATGACTTCTCCTTCCATGTCATACTTTATTTAGCATTCAATTGTCATTCTAGAAATATCAACTATACAAGCCAAGGTTAGGTTTTAGGTTGCCTATGGTGGTAGTGGTTGAGTCCTCAAAAAGCACCTAAAATTAATTCTTTAATCTAAGATGTTTTTGAAAAACTTGGAGTACAAGTTTGGTGTTTTTATGAAGTATAACAACCTTAAAAATTGAGTGGAACCAAAGTTGCATTTCATTTTTTTTTTTTTAGAATGAAAAGGCTTTGTAGAGAGAGAAACAAAAGTTTTTGGTAAGAGCCCTTGAACAAGAAATAGCAAAATCTCTTCATTTCCCATATTTCGTTTTTAGTATATATATGTAAATATTTGTATTTTTATTAATTTTTAATTTTCGTTTTTGACTTAAAAAGTATTGTAAAGATGGCAAAAATGGGTACAATATGTGTCTAGTTGATTAGTGAAGGGATGTGTTCTAGGCATGAAACACATTGGGTTATCATTCAGACAATGACCATCCTACCATTCGGAAGATGGTGTTCTTTTGATTGTGTTTAGGTGCACTCTTAGGATCATTAAGATAGGGACTCCTAAAATTGCAATGCCACATTTTGCTAAAATTTTGGTGATTTTAGTGATCGCATCTTAGCTTATTCCATTTCATTAATCTTTAAGTGATTGGTTGAATCCATGGATGCATCACCATTACTTAGTAGCGATGATGCTAAAGGATCCCTTATAAGACAAAATTTAATGAGCATAAGCAACGATTGTGGCATTCTTGATTCAAATCAAGAAATTTTGTTCATCAAGGGGGTATGTCCCACTATTTAACTCTTAAAATAAAATACTAATGATGGATCTTAGATTAGAAATTCTCCATCAGCGAAGTTGTAAAAGAAAATTTCTCTTTTATTGCACTCTCTCTCTCTCCCTTTGTCTCTATGTATGTGCATGTATGCGTACACACTTATTGTATGCTTGGGAAATAATTCTCTTACCTAGTAATAGCTATGTTTGAATTTTTCCCCATATATTATTAAGTATTAATTAGCTTTATATGTTAAGGAGACTAATCTCTTTCTTAGTAGCAATAAAAACAAAAGAGAGAATTATGTTCTAGAGCTTATGTAAGGCAATTTAGATATATTCATTAGTAAGCTTATTTATAAAGACATGTTTATGGTACGAGACAGGAGGTTTATCCCTTCCTTATGTGCCCGTGCGACACTCAATCATCCTTTGCCTCGTTGTATGTTCTCATATTACGGATGGCAAGATAGCCTTTTCCTTTCCTACTTTCCTAAGAATGTTCTAAGTCCTTCTATCTTTAGGAGTACCAACTGATATTATCATTGTCCTCTATATGATTGGGAGGCCTAACTTTTCTCCTGATTTCAACCTACTATGGTCATCATCAGGAGAACAACATCAACGCCCAATCAGTTTATTTACAAGAAGCAAACCCTACCTTGAGAGAACACCTAACCCCAAGAACAAACCACCTGCTAATGCCACTTACTTTACATTAAACCCCAAGTTAAACACCCTTACTTCCTTCCAAAACATAAATCGTGACATTCTCCCCTACCTAAATTCATAATACCCTCGTTGTGAGGCTAACTCTTCACCACTACCTTTCCCCTTAAGATTACCAATCCCATTACTTCATTACCCAACTCTACATTAAGATCTACCAAGACTCAGGGCTTCTACAATCATTCCCTCACTTTCACCCTATCCTCTTATCCTCTAAGATTGGCTCTTGTTGAGTACCCCAATGATAGGGTCTACCCTTTAAAGTATATTTTATCTTCTAAGGATTTAGATAGAGTCTTATTACAATGCTACTCATAATATAGTTACCCTTTTTAGTAGTGATGTCCTTTACTTGGTGGCTACTCCTCCTCTTAAGCTTCATCCACATGAGCCCATTGTCAATAAGAACTAACATTTCCATTCAACACATCGAGTAGAATTTAGATGGCTCATTTGTGCTAGAACTTCTTCACTTTAATATCACTTGTTATGGGACAAGAGGTTTGGCCCCTTCTTATGTGCATGTATAACACTCGACCATCCTTTGCCTCATTGTATTTTTTCATATTATAAAGGGTAAGCCAACTTTTTCCCTTCTTACTTTCCTAAGATTGTTCCAAGCCCTTCTATCTTTAGGAGTACCAACAAGTATTATCACCGCCCTCCATATGATTGGAAGGTCTAACTTCTCAACTAGTTTCTGCTTACTATGGTCATCATCAAGAGATCGGCATTAGTTCCTAATCAGTTTGCTCATGGGAGGCCAACTCCACCTTAAGAAAATATCCAACCCTACAAACAAACCATCTACCAATGCCACTCACTTCACATTAAGTCTCAAGTTAAACTCTCTAAGTTGAACACTACCACTTCTTGTTATATTGGAAGTTTATAGGAACACTAATGGCTTTCATCCTTTTAGCTATAAACTTTGGCTCTAGATTACCTTATCTTTCATAGTCTACGAATAAAGGATCAGGTTGCTTTGTCCAATAGATCACTTCTTAACTAGGCAATTGTGAACCATGCTAACATAATATTGCTAGTTGGTAAGGTTGCACTTGGTGATGTCTCACCTCTCCTCTAATTCCTAAAGATTTAACATATACAATATTTGGTTCAAATTCAATGTTGGTAGCCAACATTGTTGGAATAATTGAAACTTGTACTAGCATCATTTTCTCAAATCCATGTATTAATGAGAAAGGTGTTGCCTCTATTGAGCTAGGCTAGGACATTTTGTAAACCCATACTACTAGTGATAGTGACATTGGTAATGAGCTTCACAAAAAAGGAAATTAGATGCTAATGTGGGATTCCAAAGCGTATTCTATTAGATAGTGGACCTCTTTTCATTATTTCATATGCGGGATAGCCATTGGCGTCTTACAACATTTACAATTTGAAGTCAATGGCTTACTACAATTGGCTATTAAGGGTCATCCCAAGATCATAGCTTAATTACTAGATACTTATCATTTAACCCATAAAAAATATATTAAAAAAAAAAAAACAATTCTAGTTGACCATTAACATAGCCCAATTTATTATAACTACATTTATCTATTGGGTAATATGTGTAATGAACAATTAAAAGGATAGTAAGTATAAGGTGCCTTATGTAGATAAATATTAAATTAATTTTTACGATTGGAACAAACTGCATGTTAAAAGTTAGATCTACTTCCATAACTTTTCCTTTTCAATTTTTCATTTTGATAAGTTATTGCTCGAATTGATTCATGGATTATTGTGATAAAATCATCATAATCAATTATTATTATTATTATTATTTTGTTGAATATCAGTAGACTGACCTTCAACGACATATGCCATTGAGTTAATGGAAAATGTAAAAAATGTAATACGGGATTTTGTTTATTCCATTGTAACAATTGGAGGATTTAGAAAACAAAAGAAAATGTTAAAATGATAATGAGACAAATAGAAGAGTTATGAAGGTAGAAGAACATTATAAATTTTTTTTCTTAGAAAAGACATTAGTGCCAACTACTACTTACACTCAACACCATAGACATTTATTCTCTCTAGTTTAGGGAGACCTAAACTAATTTTTGGGCTCCCAAAAACCATGAAATGCAAGAGGAAAATTCAAGTATTTGGGTACTGCAAGTCTTGCCACAAGCGCCTCTGTTTCGCCCACCTTTTGAGCATCCAAAATGACAAGATAACATCTTTGAATTGAAACGGCATACTACAGGGGAGAAAGGAAAAAGAAAAAGTTATACAAATTAAAAGTAAACTGAGAAACTGCTTGGCAAATATTAAATTTCTATTTTGGATATTGATATTCAATATGCAAAACATGTGCTATAATATCTATGAGCTACATGGTCTTCAACAACATTTGAATGAGAGTGTACAACTTAAGTATCTAATAAGCAATGTTATGGCGAAAGGAAAGAGAATATGCATTTCCATATCCGCCTCTTTTTTCATGGGAAGGAAGGGGAAAGAAATGAAATGGGTAAGGCTTCATTCTTTGCATGAAAAGCCTTAGGTCATCGAAACGATTTTCTGTAGAAGAACAGACAAAATGATGCATTATTTTACCTGTCTGGTTGACTTCATGAAAAGTAAGAAAAAACAATTTTCAAAGCTTATTCTTCACATTATAAATCAAAGAGTGCATATATTGCTTACATAATATATGCAATAATATTTTATTGTAATTTATATACATCAACAAATATCTTAAATTATTATGATATATAAAATATCAATTTGTCATTTGCATTGTACTGATAATTTTTTAAATTACTGATTATTATATATAATGCTACCGATATCAATTTACATTACTTCATATTTAAATGTAACAATATTCAATATAACTTAGAAAGTAATAGAAAAAGAAGATCAGATGTTATTAACATTTCTCATATTATCCAAATACCTTGATAATACATTTTATTTTACTGTATTATATTGCATTATATAATATTGATATGTTGTATAATGTATTATAGATATAATGTTAGTATTAATATTATTATTAAATCTTCACATCATCATATATATTCATTATATAATTATATATGCATGTGATATTATTCGATAAAAGTATCAAAGTTATCGATGATTAGATGATATTTAATCGTGACTGTACAATATTTAATGAATTGAATATATTCAATAAAAAAATATTTATTATATTAAATAATTATAAGATAAAAACTCATTAAAGAAACCTAGAGAATATTTCTTAATATAAAGTTAATGAATTGTATTAACATTATATTAATATAGTATGTAAAAATAAAATACTTCAAAACAATCTTAAAGTAAAATATAAGACAATAAAAGTCTTTGGATATCATATTTATTTTGAAAAAAATACACTTTTGGAATTAAATCCTTCTCTTGAATATTTCAACTTAGAATATTTAGAGAATAAGAAAACCTTAAAATCACTCGAGTGTAATTGAAATGAAAAGAAGAGATTCGAGAACAAAACTTTATAAAGATGTATCAAATTGCAAGTCCATCATAGAAACGAAGGGAAAAAAGAGACCTTTTCTTTCTTGTTTTTATTCTTTCCTCGTTCCTTCATCCTCTATTAAAAAACCAACGTAGCTTTTTAGTGCATAATAGAGAGTATGTAAAAAGATCAAAAGGGTTTTGAATGGTCTGTATGTGGTTGGTTTGTGGGAAGTCGGGTAAAGAGAAAAGAATGGGAAACGTAGGACAGAGAAAGAACGCCGATAACAAGGAGCAGGAGAGAAACCATTGTGTTTAATTACTATTGGCTCGCTGAAAGTAGACACCTTGTTTGTGAGCAATAAATTGAATATCTGGATAAATTACTTAAAAACTCTAAAGACCCCGAAAGACAGTTAATTATGCTTGATGTTGTTCAAATGATATTGATAATAAGGCATGAGAATAGGATTCCAATTTGAAGTCTCAGTGGTTTTACTATCTCCACACAATGTGGGATTATGGAGATTATGTGTGTGGATGTTGAGCATTAAAAATGTAGTGTTTGCTTAAATAGAAAGGACTTGGTAGGGAACTTAATTGTTATTAATGCTAGTATTAACTTAACAATATTGATAACACAAATAGTAAGAAAAAAAAAATTATTATTATCTTTTCTTTTATTAAATAGAATGAAAATAAATATAGGTAGAAACTCTTTTAATACACTTACTATATTATATTAATGATATTTGATGTTACATTTACTAGCATTGAATCATTAATATATAATATTGTTACATTATATGGTTAATATTAAATTTCTTAGTAGAATATTAATATATACAAGGTAGTAAATGATTTAAATTACATAGTAATATAATATGAATATTTTATGTTATTCTTAAATACTTTTAATACACAATATAACTATGGGTAAGTGGATAACTTTGTTATATATGATACTTACTTATACCCCGCTTGAATAGATAGGTTTCGATAGGTATTGGGGCTTTTAGGTTAAGTTTCAAGTGGCAATATTTTTTCGAAATCCATCCTTCTAGAGTAGACTACAAGTATTAGGTTTTGATACACCATATATACCCTATAGCCTATGCTTTAAAATGTATAGGGTACAAGGTTTAAGGTACCTTATACTTACCTTTTAAAATTTATTAAGTAATATAATATATATATATATATGTTAATAAATGAAAAAGGTATTTTATATTTTCTCTAATCAAGAAAACTAAAATAATAAAAATAATATCATAGTGATGTTAAAAAAAATGAATTAAACCTAATATAAAATCAAAACATAAAACTAATAATTGAAACCTTAAAGGAGTAATTTCAAATTTTAGGAGATAATATTTGTTGTTAGTTCTAAAGTCCTTGTATCTTCTTTTTCTTTTAGCATGCACCCTAATACCTTGTATCTTCAAATCCATACCATTTTTTAGTTTGCAAGTTTTGGTTATATTTTTTCTTTTCGATACCAAAAAATTGCTTTTTTTTAAAACATTGCAAGAACCTTATGAATGGTATGGATTTGAAAAAATATAACCAAAATAAAAAACGGTATGGATTTGAAATTTATAAGAAGATTAAAAAAAAAAGTTACACGTTAATCCACAAACTATACTATACATAGATTCCAAGATAGTTACAAGATACTATTGGGTTATTTTTGGTTCTAAATATTTGGTTACGTGTACTTATAAATTACGGTATGTGTAGAACCTCATAACTTATTCATCATATATTTACTAACTCTTAAATATAACACATCTTATATTTATCTTATATGTCATAATGTAGATCACTTTTTATAAATATAGGATTGATGAGATTGTACAAATATTGTAAATATCCACAATTATATAGATACAATTATTAATTATATAATAATTTTTTTTTTCATATTATATAATTTTAGAGATTATAGATATTATGCATATTATGTATTGGATTATGATATATGATACATCCAAAAATATATTCTACAGTTAGGGGCAACATGGCGAAGAAACTGGTGGTGTTTACTCATCGTGTCCAGCTCAGGTAGAGAATTTACCTCAACAACAAGAATGTAGCCGTCATCTTCCTCTTGTCCTTTATGAACAAAAATAGGCTCACCGATGAATGTCCTACGACCTGCAAACCACGAACTGGTGGTGTTTCTCATCGTGTCGAGCTTCACCACTGAATCAAACGGAAAATGTGGCAACGTCCGACGATATCCAGATGATGTTGCTGCATATATATATCTTGTTTTCATGCCTGAACATCTTGGATTTATAATCGGAAAATCCGATGGTTTTTTCCAAGAATTGAAATCCTTCACATAACATTTTTCCGAATTTGCCTTGGTATCTAAGATTATTGACACCTGCATGAGATGAATAAATATATTATAAAAAGGAACATCCATCTCATTATATGCTAGGATTAGAAGGTTATAGAAAACGGTAATTTGCTATATAATCTAGCATACAATATGCGTATACTAATTCAAAACACAGCTTTTAGTATCGGAATTGAATTCTCTAAATTTACATGCTCTCAATTTCTCACGGTTCACTTCCTTACAATGTTGCATATGTACTCAAAATTAAGCTTACAAGGAAGTAGATGACCAGACCATGATATGATAAAAATTGTTCAAGTTTCTAGGTAAACTCAGCCGCTAAATTGAGGAAAATTGGTCGGATGTTCCCATTAAAACTCAACTTTTGTCCATTGTATTTATTCAATTATCCTTTTCCTTATTTAATTAACCAGAGTTTTCAAGTTATGTAAACCGCAGTCTTTCTTTTTCCAGCTATGTAATTTGCTTTCATGGGAGAATTTTTTTACATCAATTGGGATAAAAGGGTTTGGATATAAATTAACATTCTTCTTGCCCTTTTTACGTTCAAGTGGTGATTGTTTCTTCAAAATTTTATTGTGAATGGCATGCTCTGCATTCACGTGATTGAAAATGGATGCATAATCAAAATCTTCACATTATCATTGAATGGGAAATCAAATATTTTTTAAATATGTTTCTTTAACAAAAAAGAATATATTTTCACTCTAGATTAACCATATTTATTGGATATTTTTTTATAAAAATATATCCGATACTAGCATCTTTTCTTTCTTTCTTTCTTTTTTTTCCCAACTATAAGAAAACATTGGTATTTAGATAAGGATATAACTTCAATGACCAAATCTCTATTAAATGGAAACTTATTAAAAAGATACTTCAACGTCTAGAAGTACTATAGGTTTTGTCCCAAAATTATGGAATGCATATTCTTTGGTTGTGAATCCGTTATCTTCATGAGGATGTAATTTTGCTCTAAGATGATTGACGCTAAACATTGAAGCTGTACGACAATAACAACTGAGACGTGTGCTACAATTTTGTAGCAAGAGCAAAGAGAAAAGAGAACATACAAAGAGCTTATATCAGTTTCCAATATATATAAAGTACTTTAGTAAAATTAAAGTGCTACATATTTGATTTTAAGAGATTATTTCTAACATTTCTCTTCGCTATCTCCGAAGCTAGATTGGTTTACTGGATACGCAAGTTATTCTTCTTTTGTCAAGTATTAAATGAAGTGCGTATCTTATGTGAGATATTAGAAGAGGAGAAGAGAGGATTTGTATTCTATGATGCATTAGAAAAGATTGTAGCAACTACTTGAAGTTTTAAAGTAGTGAATAAATGCTTTATTGTTTATGAAGCTTAAAGATAAGAGGGTAAACAATCACGGTCAAACTTCTTTATATATCATATGCTATCTTTTTTATATTTATCAACTTGTTGATTCCAGTTTGTTATAAACTTATCTTGTAAGAATTTAACAAGACAATGGGAATTTGAAATTTATCATAAATCTATTCAACCCTGGTTACTAATACATGCTACTTGTATAACATATTAGATAAATGGATGGAACACGCATCTATGTGCATATACTTAGAAAATATATATATATATCAAACATAATATGTATTCAAAATAAAAATTTTCATAAGTTTAGAAAGTTTAGATCTTCTCAATTTACATTCTCTGAATTTTCATTTATTTACCCCCTTTATATGTTGTCACATGTAATCTATAATTGATATTATAAAAAAAGAAAAAAAGAAAAAAAAAAGATGACATTGTGACATTTTATAAAGTAGTTCAAAAATATAAACAATTTCTACCGTGATTTTTAAATTGACATGAATTGGATGGATGAAGATTGAGAAAATCAATTTTCAAGTTTAGACCCATTTTAATTTCTACACTCAGAATTTTGTAGGTTTAGTCTCCTCATCTATAGAGAGTAACATTCTTCGTAGAAAATCAAAACTGTCAAAATGAAGAAAATTTACTACTTTACTGAAATTGACCAATTGTTAGTGAGATGACACGTGTAATTACATGTAATTTGAAAGATAATATTTAAAGGAAATTGTTTGTAAAAAGTTAATTTTGAAGAGGTGTGATAAAAAAAACCGGTCAACTGTGCATTCAATTACTTGTGTACATTAGAAATATTGAAGTAGAGAAAATTTTTATTACCTGAATAAGGTGAGGCAACACGTTGTTTGGAGCAACACTTTTGCCGTTCATACTAGAAGGGTCTAATTTCCCAGTTTGCCAGCTATATCCTGTCACAATTTGCATGCTTTCAGTAATTTTCCTTTTGACATATGGTTTTGCAACCAAAAATTATCCTTTTTTGTTCCAAAAAAAAAAAATTGTATAAATTAAGAATCCATCTTCATGGGATGTCCAAAGAGATATGTTTAATTGAACTTACCAAAGAGGTTTTGGAAACGGAACCACTCATACGAACAAGCGGAAGCATGAAGTTCGATGGTTGTAGTACCATGGTCAAGTTTTGTCCGATAAGCATTAGCAACATGTAAAAGCCACAGTTGAGAAGGTGCTTCAATGGGCAATCTCCAGTCTCTCTCTCCTTTGATTTTACCAGGAAACCGAGGTAACAGGTAAATTGGAGATGTAGGCTTGCTACGATCCACCGACAATGCCGATATCATAGGGGATAAACCAGAGACTGCAGCTAGTGATCCTGCAATTGATTGAACGTTTAAAACACATTTGAAGAATAAAAGAGGAAACATCCTTTACCATAATTAGCTAGGCATCACTATGAGAAAAGTGTATTACTACAACTTTCCGTCCGGATTTGATTATTCTTTTATACCAACTTTTACTTCATATTATATACATACATCAATATAATTTTCTAATGTCGTGGTTTAGTTGCCACGCATTGCGCCTATGGTGCATCGATACTTAAGTTCCCGGTAGATATGCACGAAAATGCCTAGACTCTGGCTGAGATGTGTCATACACAAAGATATTCATAAATCGAAAATCATGACGTGCCATATTGATGGAGCAAGGCTAGGCAAGATGCCTTTGTAAGTATGACAACTAGAGTACTTCCAATTCGCGTTGCCGCAAATAGTACGAATCTTTTGCACCCATCAAGCCCCTTTAATTTCAAAAACAAAATTTTTTTTCCGGTGGGAATAACAAAATCCTATTTTAGAGGCCTCAAACATTAGGAAAAGAATTCAATAAGCAATACACATCATATGTAAACATACTTAGTATATAATTATCAATTACATTTAAACATATAACTACATGTATAAAGAGATTTTAGGTAACTATCCATTACCAACTAACGTATTTAAATCCGATTAATAGTTATATATTATGTATGCTTTCACATAGTATATACTATTCACCAAATCTCTTCTGTAGGGATTGAGTATGCTTTATTGGAAAATAATATAAAGAAAATCATAAAACTAGTGTGTGCCTAAGGAAAGTGTTACAGATACAATGAATTAGGCCCATATGGCTAAGCAATATCAGCACCCAAGATACATATGATGCTATAATTGAGGCAAATTGAGACATGCTACTGGATAATTAATATAAAGACCAAGCAGCGAGGGTATTAGGCCTAAGCTAAAGGAGCAAGACTATGCCCAACAAATAATAATAAGTGAAAATCATATAATCTCATATATTTTGACATGGATATATTAAAACATTTTGAAGGTTGCAAATAGACCTCAAGTACCTTGATTAATTAGCAAATAACCCGTGAAACTTATAAATAGCTTCTCTAAATTTTGACCTTAGTGTAATATTATAGCCTTAAACGTAAGTGATTTTGATACTTGTTAAACATTGACCTCAATGCATTTTTTTTTAATTGAAAAGGAAAATTTTCTTTATATTACCAATTTATTAAAATCTATATTAAATCTAGGTAAGAGTCGATTTTGAATCATGAACTAGCGTGGGTAGTTGGGTAAAAACTAGTAGGGAAACCATCACTTCATAAGCATCGAAGTAGTTCAACCATCTATCCTATATGAACTAACAATTCAGTAAATCACTATGTTCAACCGTCGAGAAAAAAAAAAAACCCATGAACTTAGGCTAAGCATACATTGATTTGACAAGAAGCAAACAATTTAAGTGCTTGTAAAGGTGAGGAGGATAGAATGGGTAAGAGGGAGAGGAGGGAAAGAAAAGATTCAATAATACTAACATGTTATTTAGATCAATAAGTAATGTATAATATTAATAAAATTTTAACATATGTTAGTGAAAAACGTATTTTTTTAAAAAGTACCAATTATATTTTTATATATCAAAGTTTTATGGATACTTACACATCACTTATTGGTCCACGTAGCATATTAGTACAATCAAAGCCTTTCATGAGGGTAGGGTAAGCATAGTAAGTAAGCTCAAGTATGTAGCCTAAGTACAAGTGGGCTCATACTTAGGCGATCCAAGCATGAGCACACAAAAAAAAATCCGAAAGCACAAGCATACGTATAGCAGGTATGGGCCTTTATTTATTGTAAATTCTTTAATAAACATGGTATTTACTAAGAAATAGGTTATTTTAATAAATAAATAATAAATTATTCAATGAGTAATTAATTATTCAATAAGTAATAAATTATTCAATGAATAATAAAATATTTAATAAATAATAAGTTATTCAATGAATAATAAATTATTTAATAAATAATAAGTTTTCTAATAAATGGACAATAAAATTTTTAATAAACTATGTAAATTATTTAATAAATAGTAAATTATTGAATAAATAAATTATTAACAAATTACTTAATTAGCAAATGTAAATATGTAATATAACTTAATGAGTTATTGCTTTTTTTTTTAAACTATTCACCCAATGTATTCAAATATTATTTCTTAATTAACAAATGTATCTTTATTTTTATTTTTTCATACATTAAAAGGTTTGTTATTATTTTTTTTTTTTGTAAGATTATTCATCTACAAGGAAAATATATTGAAGGAGAACATTATACAACGTTATCATTAACAAACTTTCATAAGGCAAGTCAAATTTTGGTCTAGGCTACTAGTATATTTACAAAAAAAAAAAAAAAATTGAAAAGAAATCTCCAAAAATCCTATAGGAAGGCAAGTCAATCATAATCATCCTTATTGTTCTCACCACCATCCTCACTTAACACAATGCCTAATGCTTCATCTAAACTACTCAACCTCATGTTGCCATCAATACTAAGAACCTAGGAATATAAATGATCTCTTTGATTATGTGTCTGCACATCAACCTAATCCTTGAAGCACACGCAGGCTTCAATGGATTTTAGATGCATTGAAAGGTGGTGCGGTTTAAGGAGTCACCCAACAAAACTGAAAGCAATTCAAAAGGAACCATTGAAGCAAGATGTACCGAAACATCCCAAACTATTAGGGAAAGGATTGGCATCATGTGCGCCTTGTTGGACCACCAAGATAGAACATTGTAATCTTCCTCTTCTATTTCCACCCATTGCTGTACCTCATAAACCAATAGATCCCTAAATTTACTACTAGAATCGAAGGTGCTCCCCATATCTCTACTACTTATAATTTGTTTGCTTCACCTCCTAAGTACATGATTGTTAGGGCATGCTAATTTGGGTGAATGATACTACATTTGCCTATGAAAGACATACAAAGTTTTGAGCATGGTTTGCCACTTCAGAATCAAGTATAGCTGCATAATATACCCTAACACTCTAATCAAACTCTTTAAGGAGACTACAAGTGGCAGAAAATTTATATCGTAGATCTAACGTAGTAGTCACATAGAAAAGGAAAGGGAATAGTATGAAATAATTCCTAAGTTTTAAACCAAACCTCAAATAGTAGAACGCAGGATGAAAACACTTTAATGTTGCTACAATACATCCAAAATGTTGACCAAGTTAGGGAGTGCTCGTCAAGAAGTATAAGATGGATAGTTTTTTTGTCACCATCAAGAAAGCCTTCAAGATTCCCTTCATCCTCTTGCATAACTTCCAATCATGTTCTATCATTGAATCGGGGGTGATGTCAGAATTGTTAATTATGAAATAGTTATAGAACGTCGATAAACTAACCCTTATCTCGTATGCATGTGAAAGCATCTTGCAAGTCGAATTCCACCTCATTATGTAGTCTAAAGGTGGAAGTCACTGATACTCACTGTCCCCATTGGCTGTACAAATCTATAAAAACTCTATGAGTTTTTTCTTAGAAGCATACATGGCATTTATTACACATCAATTCTATGCCAAGTGAAGGTTCAAACCATAACCCTCGAGACTAGCATTTACTGCCAAGTTAAACACATGATAGATACATCAGATGTAAAGAAATTGCCTTCGTAGATCGGATTGAACGAAGTCTTCAAGTGTCGAACAAAAGCTATATTATTGGAAGCATTGTCTAAACTAACGCTAAAAACTCTTTGAATGTTATATGATTGGGTAGTATCAATGATGTTGTTGGCAATCGCTTGCCCGATGTGGGAATCTAGAAAGAATATGAATTCTATCATTCTTTTTTACACCAACCACTTGTTGTCGATCTAATGTGCAGTAATGCCCATGTAACTATCGTTGATGGCAGTGACTAGTGACTTCTAAATGTCAAACATAAAGGAGACGCTACATAAAGGCATGTTAGAACCATGATGGTTATACGTTTGAATAAAAACCAAAAAATGTAATTTAAGTTTGTGGTTGAAAGGGAATGAGTTATGAACTTGCTTTGAAGGTTTAACAACTCTTTCATTAAAGCATGCCACATTTTGTTATAAACTGCGACTATATCTTTTTTTAAGGTTTGTTAACTCACTTGTTGGTACCGAGACTATAACTTTTCTAATGCCTACCTTCCAAAGCAAATTTGACCTGCAACATGGAATGATATTCCTGTAACAGCCATCATTTGTATGAGTTCATCTCATGCCTCTTTGTTATTAAAAAACAAATTATCAAGGTTGTTGGAACTAGTTGCTGACCCGTCCTACTTCTCGTTGACCTTAACTAGGGTCATACCTTTCTTCCCGTGCGTTTTTAGATGTTATCTCAAGTGACCCATACTAGACTTGGATTTGCCGGATAGAGTATTCTTACAGGTCATGCAATAGGTGATTACACCATTGGGTTGGACTAACATGTATTACTAGTATCTGGCAATATGCTTTCTACGTTCCCTTCTTCCATCAACAAATCAAGGTGTGGGCTTGACGAAACTAGATTTGTGCAAGCATTGGTGATTAAGTTTGAGTTGGAGTTGTTCACTGGCAAAAATGAAATGAACAATTAGGTATTGTTTTTGCTCTACTTATTTTAATAATGACCTTGAAGAAAATATTTATTACATACCTAACTTTGACTGCAATTACCATTGGTTATGGAAGGTGGTTGTATACAATGTGTGAGACTAGTTGTTTACAATATGAACCATAGTGGTATGGTCCTTCAAGTGTATTGCACATCTATGAGTTGGTATTAAGATTCACAGGTATAACGACTCAACCAGAATTCCTTCCACCAAGGTATTATTCACTTAGGCATAAAACACCATACTATTTTTTCCTCTAGTGTAGTAACTTCCCAAGAGGTTACCCATCCTAGGATTGGTTCAGCCCGAGTATGCTTAACTTTAATGTTTCAATGTACTCCAAACCACTACACCAAAAGGCAGCTCTATGATTTAAAATTTCATCACCTAACATATAAGGAGTATTATAATCTACCCCCCTTAAAGAACTGATGCCTTTGTCAGTTTCATTACACAAATCCAAAATCACTACTAAGTAAGGCTCTACCCTTCCGACTAATGGATGACTCTGATACCACATATAATAACCCGGTCGAAACTCTTCCCATCAAAGTATTATTCACTTTAACGTAGAACGCCACATGATTTTGTCCTTTAGTGTAGCAACTTTCTAGGAGATCACCTATCCTAGGATTGCTTTAGCTTAAGTATGCTTAACTTCAAAGTTTTGATATACTCTAAGCTATTATACTAAAAGATGCTTCAATAATTTAGAATTTCGTCACTTAGCATATAAGGGCTATTACAACAAGTACACTGTACATCTGTGTGTTAGTATTATAAACCCGGACATAGGAGTAGAAAACGTAAGGTTCCTTACCTGATTCATCAAATTGGTAAATCTCGACTTCGGAAATGTGGAGCTTAATTGTTTGTCGTACATATCAGTAAAAATCCAATCCTTGAATTCATTAGGATTGGGATTGTTTGATGGATTTTCTCGTTCGATAATTTTTTCAAGAAAATATGTAGGGTTTAGAGAGTCAAACATAGAGTTAAGAGAGTAGAAAAACGTTTGGAGGAACACAGGTGCGAGTTGGAAATATAAAGCAACTGAAATGCATTTGGCATAGATGGGTAATATTTATAGACTTCATCTAAAGTGGTCACATTTCCTCTCAGCGTGCCTACGTTGGTGCAAAAGTGTCTACGTTTAATCTCTAACATAGGCACATTGAGATAAGAATGTTTTAAAAAAAAGTTGGGTAAGTATAACGTAGATACGTCTTGGACCAATGTATCTACATTGGTTCCCACCTATGAAAAATTAGTTGGCCGACAATTCTTACCTAACTAATTTTTCCTTAAGCGGAAACAAACATGAGCACGTTAGTCCAAGACATGCCTATGTTAAAGCTACCCATCTTTCCTACTGGTTGTTAAATTTTGAACTTAAGCAACACATACCCACATCAAACTTCAGCATTAGGACGTTAGTGCCAATGTTTAACTTTTTGAATGTTAGGGAGCCTTCCTAACATTTAAAAAATTGAACATTGGGATTTAACATGCCTACATTGGTTGTGAACTTAGGGATGTTAGGTCCCCTAACATTCAAATTTTTTTTACTATTAGGCATCAACATGGGTGCATTAAAGGTGTACGTAGGTACATTTAACAGCCAATAGTCAAAATATTAAACATGAGCAACCAACATCCCCATGTTCACCTTCAACGTAGGATCGTTGGTCCCTTATCCAACATACATGCACTTATAAATAGCGCCCAATGTACCCGTGTTATTCGTCACAACACACATAATTCCTCTGAAGTGCTTACACTACAATTCTAAGCTTTCACTACCACTAAATCTCGCTTTTTCACTATGTTATTATAAATCCATCACAATGTAAGGGCAAGACTTTTCTAACCTACTTCATGCTAGGTCTAAATCTAAGAGCAAAAAGTTAAGCATCCTCTGGTTCATTTAGATTCACCCCCACCTCCTCTAAACTAGCACTTTCCTATAGAGGTTATGCAAGAGCACTTCCAAACTCACTTCTATACATGTAACGTGCTCCCACCATGATCTTATGATTTTGATGAATTGGAGCAAATTTTCATTTTCTTATTCCATGAAGCTTTGCAACAAGTATACCTTTTAGGATTTGTGGAGTTAGAAAATTGTACCTATGTAGACTTAGTACGCATTTTCTACTCTAATGCTAATATCAATGTAATTCATAGGGACTACAACATATATCCTTAGCATGCCACAAATGATGATGTTAGGCATTTAACAGTATATATGTCTAGCAAAGTCATCAATGTCACATTGAATTGTATTAACGACTTGTTCGAATATGAGGGTAGTGCTTGCATGCTAGTCTAGTAGGAAATGTGAGAAGCTTTACAATGCGTATTCGAACGATTGATGTGTTTAGGCGAGATCACATCACAACATATAAGGTATCTCAAAGGTCTCAAGCTTCCATTACGTATATAGATCCTCCACCACATGATATGTCACATAATTGTGTCGCGATTAAATACGGATTTTTTCTCTGATGAACACCTTTTCATTCTCAATTGCATATTAGAGGAGAGACTGATCAATATTGGCCATATCGTCAACTACTGCTTCATCTAAACACTTTCACAATAAGATATCATCTTAGTTATGGCCGATTAATTGCAGTTATACTTTTGTCATATGTCTTCGACTTAGGGGATTATGCAGCAAAGAGAGATAAACCTTTTTTTTCAATAGATTTTGTTAATAAGAAGCTATACTACTATAGGGATGAAGCAACCGAAAACTAGTTTAAGCACGAACAACACTCGAAAGAGAAACATCCCAAATTAAATTTAGCTTATTATGACATCATTTAGTGGGATCCAAAACCAGGAAGAGGAGGAGGAGGAGTAGGTTCTTGCCAATGCCAACAACAACAAAAGGGACCCTACCACTACACAATGGAAGACTTAATCAATCGATTTTGCGAAATGATAACCATTGTCAAGGATGTCCAAGATAGTAAGAGAAGCATAGAGGTTTGGATGATAGAGATGTAAGAACATCAAAATTGCCAAGAGCTTAGATTAGAAGAGATATATCAGCAGTAGTAAACATATTACTAATGGTGAAGCTTTCAATAGCCCCTCCCCTCCCTTCCTAGTGGTGATCAATCGTCAAATTTTTCGTTCCTACTGTTTGATGAAATTTGGAATTGTTTTTTTTTTTTCTTTATGTATGTTTTTTTTTTTTCTTATCTTTTCTCATATTCTATGTAATAAATGAAGTTACTTTTTATTAATGGAAAGTCCTTGATTTGTTGATAGTTAATTATTGTTATTTTTTTTTTTAATTTTTCGTACTTCTTATATATGGAATTATACACATATAATATAAAATTGATAAATTCAATGCATCACATCTTATCTACACATTTATGCAAATATATCTACAATATCTACGTACCTATGTGCACATATTTTGTATTCACGTATTTATATTGCTTGTATATTTATACAAATTTGTACGTATATATTTTTGTATACATACATATGTGTTTATGTGTACACAAATACATACATGTATATTTTTTCAATTTATACATTTTGTATGTATATACTTATATATGTATTTGTACAAATTTGATTGTACATATTTCCATGTATATGGTATGTATTTTCATGGACATATATACATATGTATATATTTCTACGTATATACATACATAAATACATCTACACATTTATGTATTAATATACATATCTATTCACGTATGTATTCATACATATATACAATTATATATTTTTTACTTATTATTTTAACTTATACATTTAAGCATATTCAGCGTATATATTTACACGTACATAATCAAATACTCATATACGTAACTATTATTTTCTATATTATATTTACTTTTTAAATTACTTAATAATCTCCTTAATTTACTGTATAAATATATAACAATAGCATAGTATACACAGTACATGTTCAAACTTTGAAAAATTTGAAATATATAATGTTGTAAATTATGGTAAATACTTGAAAATGTTAAAATATATTTTTGGCATTATAGTTGAAGCCTAATTAAGGGCATGCGGGCAAGCTTATGAATAAACAAGCGGCATACAAAGCATGAGCACTTGAAACTTAGGTATGCAAGCACGATGGGCTTAGCACATGAAAAGTACGAGCATGCAAATTTTGGCATGTAAGGGCACATGGGCTACCCAATTACCATGCTTAGGATGGGCTAGAGAAAGCAAAAGCAGTGACAAAAACCTATTATGGAAGCATGTCAAATGTCGAGCTAAGGGAGAGAGAGAGAGAGAGAGAGAAATCAAAGATGGCAAGTAATGAAAAGACATGTGGAAGGGAGGGAAAATAAAGGGAGAGAGAAAGAAATATATATATTTATATGTACATGTATGTATATATAGGTTTTACAAAAAAAAAATGGAAAAAGGTTTTTCTAAAATAAATAAAAAAGGCCTATTCATAGGTCTAACCTAAACCTATGAATTGTCAAACCATTGAACTAGCTTGGAATCGTAGGAAGATAGGCTAATCATAATTCCACATTTTTATAACTATTAACTGACGATTCCGAGTTTGTGTTTAGCCCTGATTTCTAGGTCTAATATAATCTTGGGGGTTGTTTACAATTTTTTAATCTAATAATAATCATTAAGGCAAGGCATGAAAAAGGTCCAAAGTTTGAAATAAGGGAATATGTGGTCCAACAAGGAAAGGCTATGACCAATAATAATGAATTAGTAGCAATCAATAATTCATAATGATTGTTTAGGGTAAGATGAGTAGAATTTTTTATTCAAGGTTTTGTATATATAGGTAATTGAAACATAGTTTGACACTGGGGTAGCTTACTTTTACATGCCAAAGAAATATGTTGATGGAAATATATCCTCAACTAAATATTAATAGTATAAGTAATGACTACTTGAAAGGAGAATGGAAAATTATTAATGTAATCATATAATCATGTAAGATGCCAACAGAATTATTGTTATACAATGTAAAAGATTTTGACATTACTGTTGTAATGAATGGGTTAGTGAAGTAACATGTTGTCATGGATTGTAAAGGGAAAGTACCATCATTTGAGTGGCTAAATGTGAAGTATTGTCTTAGAGACAGTTCTAATGAGGTAGCTAACAACAATCTTGGTCACTCTAGTTTAGGGATGCAATCAAATAGGTTTGTAATGAATATTATAAAAGGCAACAATCCTAGTATCATGTCAAATGTCTTAAAACATATTTGAAACCTTGTAGTTTTCTATAAATGATGAGTTCCTAATTGCATATATTGTATATACTGATTTTTCATGATTTTCTTTTAATATTTAAGTTCATTTTTAGATAATAATACTTAATTGAGTAAAATTTTATTTTTTAGATATTTATATGATCTACACAAGAAAATGAGAAGATAAAAAAGAAGAAGTTAGAAACAAGTTTCACTTAATTCGAAATTAAAATAAGCAAGTTATAAAAATTTAAAAATCAACACAACTGAACGATATGATTGTATTATTTCTAAGCAAATTTGGAGCATATTTTCAACCACCACAATTTAGTACACAACCAAATGACATGACCATGTCATCGGTCCTATCTTTTGCAATCGACTTATTATTATTTTTTTTTATCTCTTCTTATATAAAGTCTTATTAAGGTATGTTATAAAAGAGAACTTTTTGAGCATAAATTTTAAAGAGTTTTTGAAGCCAATAACATTTAAGAGGGCGAGGAGAAGAAAAGACTTCAAAATTTAATTTTATTTGGATTTCATAATACTTTCTTCTGCTCTTTTCTATTCTTTGATTTTAGATTGTTATTTTATGATGTATAGAGAGTAGATCCTTGGTATTTAAGTCTTATAAAACCTAGATCTACTCATGTGACATGATTATTATTTGATTAATTTAACTCAATTAATTTAATTCTTTAATCTTTTATTGCTTTAACTATGTATACTTTATGATTTAGATTATTATTTCCACAAATAGTAATCTATAATTTGATATTTTATAAAAAAATCAAAAGATTTTTTATGAGATTAGATTTAATCATAGTTGATGAAGATTGTTATAAGATTAGAAATAATTTGTAAGATCTTTTTAGAATTTTTAATTAAAGCGTAAAGAATTTGTTGTGTAATAATACAATTTTAAGTCATACTATTGAGAAGAGATTTTAATAGATAATTTTAGGGTTAGGATTAATTCGCTTGAGAAAGTAATTAACTTTAATAGAGTATTCTCCTAGTTAAGAAAAATTAAAGAATAAATCATCTTTGATGGAATTCACATATTAGATCTAAGGAAAGCAAAGATCTAGATACAGTTTGTGAATTTTGAAGTAGTTTTATAATTTTATTGCTTTCTTGTCTTAGTTCTTGAATAATTCTTGATTAGTTGTTAATTTAGGAGTTGCTACAATTTAATTTAGATTCTTCAAGTTTCTTAAACTTGAATTCATAGGTTAGATAATAGAGATCTAATTAGTATTAGTAGTCGATGTCCTTAAGAGATCAATATTCAAACTTAATCCACTTATTACAATTTAATAGGTACACTTGTCTAACACCAATAAACTTGTCTACAACTCTTTCAAGAATGTGCCAAACCTTTCTAATGCTCAAATTGTCTCCTCAAATCCTCTATGATCTGTTTTTTACTAATGATGAAATCTTTGGGGGTTTTAAAACCCACTCAATCGTCTAATGGAATTTTACAAAAAACTTTTAAAATTCATATTTCTATAGAAAAGAAAAAAAAAATCTTAAAATGTAAATGATTTGCATTGCAAAACAAAGCAAATCAACTTAAATCTTCCATATTATCAAGTGATTAACTACATATCTAGACTATAAGTTTAGACAATATCCAAAAAAGTACAATAGTATGAAATATTAAATATGTAAGAAGTAATTCTTATTTGCCTCAAGTTACCCATTGAGTATTAAGGTTTCCACAAATTATGAGACAAAGCTAATAGGGATTTGAAAAAAATTTTCGAAGCATATACCTAATCTTATAGGAAAAATATCTTATCAAGTTATTGAGTTCAATCATGTCAGGTACTCATAAGGCGTCAACTACTTGCATCCCTATAAAAATCTAAAGTTGTGAATTAATGGTTGTTGTTGATATATGAATCCAATCTCATCAAAGGAAAATATTCTTGTAGTATGCGAGTATGTAGAGGTGTTTCCTACAGAATTGCTTAAAGTACACCACAATTGAGAGATTGAGCATGAAATAAACTTAGTAACTGGCATGTACCCAATCTTGAGAGCTCTATATCATATCTCTTTAATGGACCTAGTATAGTTGAAGAATTAGATTAAGGATTTTATTGATAAAGACTTTCTTAGGTTAAGAGTGAAACCTGTATTGTTTGTTTGAAAGAAAAGTGGAAGTCATCTATGATGAAATTATCACACTAAGAAAGTCTTCCATGTATGTAACTATACATCAGAGAATATATTAATGGATCTTAAAATATTCAGTTAATGTGTCAAGGACTTATGGAAATTTTCCACAAATAAAAGGACTTCTAGTGTGTTTACATGTAATAAAAAAAATTAATGATATAGTTTAGTTTAGTTTAATGAAGTATTTATTTTGATAATCATTTTGCTTCTCGATTTGTATATATGGTAAGTTAAGTTTGACATATTTATGATCACTAACTTTGACACTGATATTTCTGACAGTCGAGTTGTGAAATGTTTAAATTGAATTAACTTCTCAAAACTAAAAGACTTACCGAGAAGATCAAGTTTGATGCGGTTTCCAAATAATATGTAATGTTTATCTGTGAATGCCCAATCGTGAATCATCAACTGCTCTGGAATATTAAATTCTTGCTTTTGCAATACCTTGAAATTTGAATCAAACTCTGCAAGTGAAAAGCAAAAAAAAAAAAATAATAATAATAATAATAACACAATGAATCGTAGTATAAATGAAGCCAATAAGCTTGATGATCATCTTTTGTGAAAGACAGTGGTTCACATGAAGAGACATGGTGAGTCCCCAGAAAAGCGTGGCTTAGCCATACCTGTACCACGTTGAGGCCCTCAGGAAGAAGGGAATGAATGAACTGAATTACACGTGAGGAGTACTTTTTGTGTGCTGAAGTTTTTAGAGTAATGAGTAGCAAGCTAATGCCAATTAATAACTCGTGGGCCAAGTAAACAAAAAGGGTCCAATAACATATGGGCTTCGCTAATCATTATCGACGACCGGACTGGGCCTTGATAACGTGACAGGAAATGAGCTGAATAATGACTGTATATGTATGTATGTATGTATATTTGTATATATATTTAGATTTTTTTGGGATGAAGATAGAACATTACCGTAAAATGTGAAATTGCTGCGGGGAAGCAACATGTCTTCGGCGTTACATGAGACGGTGAGGAGTCTGTTTCTGCGTGCATCCACCTTATAATGAGAAAGCATTCTCTTAGGGGGCATCTTGAAAACTCCTGCCTCCACCAAATCACCATAGTCAAAGGTCTTCCTCAGTAAGAACAAAAGAAACTATTAAAAAAGTTTCCTTACGGGAGGAAAAAAAAAAAAAAAAAATTATTTGCTAAATATCAATGAAATTTTAACAAACATGATACTAAAACGGGCAATTTGTAAAATAATTAAGATTCGTATTTTGCATACTATTTATACCAAAATCTTATTAATGTTTACATATTGTATTATTTGTATATAACTTGCGGTAAATAAATCTTTTCTAATCCTCGTCTCAAGTACCGTATAAAATTGGCTTAATGAAGCTAGCAGCAACATCCACCATATGGTCACGGATATTCATATTCCTGCTGATAGGCGACGAGTAACAACCATCGACGACTTGGAACTTTCCGACAGTATCTAACGTCCCAGATTCAATTTCATAGGGGTCACCACCTTCCCATAAACATAACAATCTCGTTCCCCACTTAATAACACAGGTATTAGCCACATTTTTCATGACTTTGGTGTTACCGACTTTTTTACCTCCTTTTAATACGGAGAAGGGGCCTCTATGTGTGAACCGCCAAGTATTATTTACAGGGTCGTGTTCCTCAACCTGAGCTTCGGTCCTCACGTACTTGGCCCTGTAAGTGACGGTGACCTCCTTGGACTTGGAGTCTCCATCAAATGTGAAGGCTCTAAGGTAGCCATGACCATCCAGGGGGTGCACAGTCGAGCCATGATCGTCCGAGAAAAGCCCCGGCCCGGCTAAATAGTACCTGCCTGCCGGGAAATCTGAGGGTATATCGCCATTTATAACCTCAAGCTTAATCGATTCGTTTGTTTCCAAACGCTGTGATATGAACAGGAATTGATAGTCCCAATAATCAGCCACTGTGTCATCCAGTTCTTGGCTTGAAACTGTTGGATCACAGCCATCGGTGGTTGAAATGGATATGACTCGGGGAGCGGGAGGCTTTATTACCGGTATGGGTTGAACCGGAATTTTCCTTGTTGAAGATCGTAATAGAGTTGGGACAATAAGGAAGGAAGCGGCCTGCATTTTCTAGCTTCTTGCTAAGGGAGGAATACTATGTGCTGGAAACCTTTAGCAAAAGCATCCCCTATAAAGATGTTGTATCGTCGAAGGATTTTATATATATATATATATGTGGAGTTGTCAACTTTCATTGGGTTATTAAGGCCAAAAACTGTGTATTTAACTCTACATATTATATTGGCCCGAAAAAACTCTACAGATTATAGTTTTTAAATAATTTTTTTTTTCTCCGCATTTTAAGTAGTTTTCTTATAACTACACTTTCTTCCGAAATATAAATACATGGAGAAAACTTTATAAATATAGCAACAAGTGAAAGGAAAAAAAAAAAAAAACAAAGGTATAAAATCACATGATTATAAATAAACTCTAAAACTTTTAAAAGGCAATATTTTTCTCCTTATAATTTTTGAAAGGTATATAAATAAATCTAAAGCTGTAATCAAGACCCCAAAGCCATCGATTAAAAAAACAAAAAACATAAATAGCAATGCTTTTTCGAACCGTAACTATGCTCTGGATTGCATGTATTTCAAAGAATTAAATTAAGGCAAAATCACAATTTATACGTTTGAAGAGTCTATACATCAATTTATTACTTGAAATAGAGGTGTATTTGAATTTGAATTTTCCTTAACTAAAAAAGTTGAAATACGATTTTTTTCAAATAATAGGTTAATATAATAAATTTACTAATTATAATTTAAAAAGATCAATTTACTATCTAATTAAAATATTCATGATTATTTTCACTACTTAATCTAATTCTGTTAAATTCGTTTGTTAGCATAGATATAGGGGTGAATTAGAAATTGAATGCTCTAGCCATCTCAAGATTAAAAGATACTTAACGATTACTTATAAGAAGTTACGTAACTCCTAACTAAGTAACTACTAGCTGAATCCTTACCCTTAAAGAAACTACAACAGCTGTCTCAAACGATATAAGGCACCATTTACTTGAAAAAGTGGATAGATATCTAACTAATGATCATAGGTCAATTCTTAGTTCGCATGTACATCTACATAAATAAGTGACTTAATAAAGTTAGTTTATGTAACAAAAATGTTTACGAAAACTTTAATTAGATGACAAATTGATTTTTTATAGATAAGATAGTAAGTTACGCATTATGATAATGTTTAAATAATCATTTATAACATTAATCCATAATGATATTATATATGAAACTGTTTTTATTTTCAACCACATAAATCATTGAAAATGTTATAGTATCCAATGATTTGTGCTGGCAATAATGTCATAGAACCCGAATTAAATGTTTTCAATTCAAACGCATATGGCAAGTGGGAAGGGAAAGTGGCAGGGCAACAATTTTATGTATGACATGATTCAAGGTTACAGGAAAAAAGCATGAAAAACTATATTTAATTAAGAGCACCGAAAGGACAACAATCACAAGAGTGTGATACCAAAGTGTGTTGTCTGAGGGATGCTACCCGAATAATGACAAACACTACGAATATTTTCTACCTCGGCCGTCTAATGCGGAATATGATTATCTAAATCACCAACATTATCGTATTGGTCACAAGTCACCTCTCACAATAGTAAATTATCTATTGTCTAGAATCCTTAATATGCTTAAAATTAAAAAAAAAAAAAAACATGTTTTTGTCTTATCAAATAAATAAATAAATATAAATATCGTATTGGCCACAAGTGACCTCTCATAATATTAAATTATCTATTTTCTATAACCCTTAATATACTTAAAATTTAAAAAAAAAAATTTTTTTGTCTTTTCAAACAAATAAATAAATATAAATATTTTTTTTCTTTTTAACACCTTAATAAATATGTCCAGCACATACTACCAGTTTTGTTCACTGTTCTATGACGAAAATCACAAGCCCATGGATATAGTTATAATACATGCATATAGTTATATCTTCAGAAGTGAATACTTTTAATAAAGTTATAAAGTATATGATTAAAATTGTCCAGAATTTTAAAATATGTGACAACGTTATTTTGTTTCTTTCAAAATTAACAATTAATTATTTGTAATAGTTTTTTAAGAGAATAACTTAAAAAAAAAAAAAAAAACTTTAAAGAAAGTTGTTCCAATGGATCCTACAAGTTTATTAACCTATATAGGCATATATAATTACAAATTCACTTTTTTTTTCTTTCTTTTTTGGTTTGTTAACCCCTTACAATCCTTTGTCCATCCACTGTCGGTTCCCGTGTCTGATTGGAAAGTGAGATGGTTAATGGAGTAGAGTGGAAGTTCGCCATATTAGTGCTCGCAAATTTGCAGCCCATTTAGCCAGCAACCAATAGCAAAATTAACTTCTAGTAATGCTTTCTTATGCTTGCACCAAATATGCAAGATTAATTAATCCACATCAAGTTGGAAGGAGGTGGTGGTCATCTGGCTAATAGAGCCAATTGTTGTGGCATCATAGAAATACTAGCGGATAATATTAAAACACAGGTATGAATTCTACAATATACACATAGCATTTAAGATACTCGTACTTTAAATTTCAATGTCAAGCCCTAGCATGGTGTAACTACACCGTCACATATTCCTACCATAAATAAAAATTTGTTAAACCTAGGAAATCATTAAATACCACAAAGTTAGCTTTCACATAATATTTCCAAAAACTCTAAAAAGACATGCATTGTGAAAATAAAATGATGACTACAATTTGTTCCTCAAACATACAAACCGAAAAGAATTCAATTATTATCATCTATTAGCTACTAAAAGTCCATCCTAATCATCATCTAAAGTCAATTAACTAGTGCCTCTTGTTTCCCTAAACAAATCATACCCCAACTTGTCATATGCAACAACATAAAGATCATTACCTAACTATGGACCATTACATTGTAGCCCAACTCGTAAAGGTCCACAGTTACTCACTTACTTTCTTTACTCTTTAGTACTTATCTAAATTATGCATCGGAATGGTAATACTAGACTAATCTAGATATACCAAAAGCCTTGCATTTTCTTTCTTGTAGATCGCAAACATCAACCCAAGTTCTAGCTACAACATTTTGGTGCTATTTGTTATTGAAATCCTACCATGGTGGTTAAAACAAGATTGACCAAAAGTGCTAGTGGTGCTATTACCTCTTAACTTCCAACCACACTAGGGGAGAAGAAGTAGGCAACACTACTCAAGCAATGATTGGCTTGCTAAGTTGGAGCAACTTTGTGTTGACTTAGCAAATGAAAATTAAGAGTTGGCAAGAAAAAGTGATGAGATTTTGAATTTGATATGTGCAAGTATTCTGCCATGCCAAAGTCATGAGCAAGAAGTAAATAGTGTGGAGAATTCTTGCAATTCTATCCATTCTCTTAAGTAAGAAGTTAAGCATGCCATAGTAGCTCATAAAACTCAAGCTCTTGCTCTCAAAAAAGCTAATAAGATTAAACACCCTCAACAAGTACATCATTTAGATCCATCACATGTTAGTGCTCTTATTTTAACAAGTCGATAGTTTGTTTTGAAGAAAAACCCCATTTTTTCTAGATTTCTTAGAGGAATTCATTCCTCAACATATCAAACTTCCATAGTTTGAAACATACAAGTGAACTAAAGATCCGAAGGATCCGGTAGAATACTATTGTACTTAGCCAAATTACATGGCCTATGTGATGTAATTGCATTTCAAGCTTTCCTATTAACCTTACGAAATGCTGTAAGTACTTGGTTCAAACACTTGAAGCCCAATACAATCACATGCTTTGATGATCTCTCAAAAGTGTTTTTACAACACATCCTTACAAGGAAGCTTTTGATTAAGGATTCCTCCATCCTTAACACAATTAAACAAAAGTTTGATGAGTCCATAAGGGAGTATTTGGAGATGGTTCATGATGGGCTACTAACCTTAAGACCTCTCACTCGAGCTTATCTTAGGGGCCTACAAGGTCTTGTAAGAAGAATATAGTGTTCTCATCTTGTCTAAGATGAGCTCTAATATTAAGAAGGCCTATTACTGAAGTCCTTTCATGCTTAGCTTGGATGTACTCTAATTTGCTTTACCTCAAGCTTAGATGCCAAGCTCATAACCCCTTCTAACATGATTGACCTACCTAGTACTGAGGTCCCTAATTCTAACCTCCAAGCCCTTCTCCATCGACCTATTTCCCCATCTAAATAGCTTGGTTTTAGTGTCACGCCCCGAACAAGAAGAGTCATAACAGTCCCGTCGTGTAAACTAATCTAAGATAGAAGCTAACCTCACAGCTGCTATCGTAGACGCAGTTTACACAAGGCGCACAATTCAACCAGCTTAAAATGTCTGTTCTGACATCTGTTAATATCCAAACCTGTGGTAGAGCTTTTACAAAATACTTGTTCTATACAATCTGTAGTTTAGTACTACAACAGTAATTATACAACATTTCACGTCCAAGGGTAAAGATTACAATCAGAGTCTTTTAAAAACCACAGGTTATACGATTTATATACAATAAGTTAGAAAACTAGTGGGCTCTCAGGGAATTCCCATTTAGTTTTCTTCAAAACTTAAAGATAAAGCAAAAGCTCAGGTTCAGTTAAATTCTCCGTTCCTCACTTTCCCACACAGCAGCACACTAACCTGAGAACGGTGGTACCGGAACATCTTTTACCTTCACTCAGCACCTGCAAAAGAGTCTGTAGGGGTGTGAGCACAATTAGCTCAGTAAGTGGGGCGGAGTCAGAAGAGTACTATACAATCACAAATAAAGTTAATAATTATGATGAAATGCAATGCAATCACTCAAATGAAAACATCGCACAATGTTAACCGGTCCACTGTGAAGTTAGAGAAATTTCATCCGCTCCAACCCGGATTGAGGAGTTTCATCGCGACTCAAGTTAGACCAAACCCGGGCTTGTGCAATGGAGAACACCCCCCTCCCAAGACCGCCTTCGAACCACGGCCCCTAACCTTGCCGCGACCTCTTCACCTATCACTTAGTTCGACTAAAGATGGGGAAAGGACCATTTCAGCTATCCTCATCGAAGGAAGTCGGTGTTTGGCTTAACACTCTTAATTGTTTCCCCTAACGGGTGATTATGCATGACTAATTACACTTTAGTCAAATAATCATTAGTGATAATCAGGGGTGACCAATAAGTTCACACAATACAGAATCCATGCAAATATGCAGAACAACACACCAAGGAGTTGAACTCCTGTCACAACAGAGTATCATTCACACACATAGCATGCGCATAATCATCTAACTACAAACATAACCAGAAGTACTCTTGGGTCTCCGAATACTTTTAAATAGTACCCAAACAGCGGCGAAGCTACTATCCCAACTTACTTGTTCAGACGTTCGTTATTTCTTACTTGAATTGTCAGCCGTCTTTGGAAGGTCCTAATTACACAAAAGGTCTAAATTTAGTTTTCGTAATAATTACGAAAACATTAAGGTTTAATCTAAAATGGATATATATATATATATTATTTCCATAATATACAGTCATGTTATTACTATATATCGAATTAAATTATTAATTATTAACATTGTACATCATATTTACTATTACGTATTATATATCGTTTTGATCGTATTAAAACGTACTTTTTATTTATTAATTCACGTTTTGATTCCGGTAAAGTTACCAAAATGTGTATATTCTTGATTATGTTATAGTTATAAGCTAAATTGCTTAGGGTTATCCGATTTCAACAAAACTAATGTCATTGAGTTCGTATAGACTTAACGACACATCTTATGAGTCCTGTTCCTAGAGATGGATTTTAACGGATAGTTTGAATTTTTAATACAATTGTACATAATTATATAAAAACGACCGTATTATGCGAAATTTACCGTTTTAAATTATATTTTATCCAATTTGTCCTTATATTGTAATAATATAAGTATTATTCAATTTTAATACACCTAAAGTACATCCCGATCAGAAAATATTAATAATTATAATAAAAATCTCTATTTATCCCAATTCGATCAGCAATCCTATATATAGGTTTTATTTAACTATTTAACTCATTTTAGTCTATTAATATTACAAATACACCCCGACTTGTAATTTAAGCTATTTTACTTAATAAATTCGTAGTAAATAGTTCGGATTACCTAATAATTCCCCGAAAATTTCTATGGACTTCTAAAAATATAGGGAATTCAATTATCACTTAGTTTCAAGTTTTCGACCTATTGCCTATATTTTCATATTGACGATTTTACCCCTAAACTTGATAAATTAACCAATTATAATTCTTTTAGCATCCAATTAATTTCAATTTGACTCAATACCATTATTATTTATTATAGATCAGTACATGTCCATTTCATCAATTAATTTTATAATTTCCTATTAAATTCATAATTTCAGCCTATTTTCGAACCAATTTCAGGCCTAAAAATTCAATAAATATTAAAGTTATTCAAATAAAAATTTGGGCTACGTAGCAATTACCCATATATCATACACATCCTACACAAAAATTTTCAGCTAGAAACAACATCATACAGTATATTTATTTCACTAATATATATTCGGATGAATTACAGATTTCTTAATAAAGTATATTAAATATTACGAATTTTTCAAAAATAAAAATATCACATGAAAGTATGTCTAAAATAACCTAAGTGTAATTTTTTTCAAAATTTTCTGGGCGGATTTACTATTTTTTAGAAATTATTGAAAAACAGGGCAGAAATTTAACCTTGGTGTTCTTGGGTGCTCCGGTGGCCGGCGGCGGCTAGGTGGTTGTCGGAACGCCTAGACGCTGGGGGTACTCCTTGGTGGTGGAGTGGCGTAACAGCAGATCAAAGGGAACCCTAAGAACTAGCCTTGCTTGGTAATTGTTCTGTTTTTCTTTTTTTTTTTCTACGATTTTTTTCTGATTTTTCTTTCTGTTATTTTTTATTCCAAATTGTCAAATGTTATCATCCTGCTGCTAGGGTAATTTTTATAGTGCTCTTTCACCGCCTAAGGATTTTTCTTTATTTTTTTTCTTTTGTTTTTTTCCTATTTAGCTAAGCATGTGGTGTCCTAATCTTATAATTCTACTTTTGATTCAGCATTTTGCTTTCCCTTCTATCCTGCCACGTCTCCTTCCAGCAATCTCATTGTTATTTAATTAATTTTTCTTTTTCTTTTATTAAATAATTACTTAAATATAGATATTATATGTTAGAATTAATTATTTAATTAATATACTAAGTTATATCCTATGTAAATAACATGTGAAATATATAACTTTACTCATATAATTAAGTTTCTAGCATATCTTTTATTTTTAGGATACATTCTAAGGTTAATTTCATGAATTCAACACAATATATATATAATTACTTAATTTAAAGTTAATTTATGAGTATAATTATTATTTGTACCGGGTATACTAAAAAATTACGTGTATTTTTTTATAGTAAATTATACTACATTATCTCATTTTATAGCTCAATTAACTTATCTCTAAGTTCTCGTTGCAATCTAAGTTCAATTTTAGGAATTCTAAACATTTTAGGGCTTTAGTAAATACTCCAATTTCTAAGGGCAAAATTGGGATTTCGGATCATTATTACTAAAATCTAACTTCACTGTAATATCTCGACTAACTTTTTCATTCTAGTTGCAAAGTTTGGGCTCAATTGGATAAGTTACCCTAAAAGCCCTAAATCTGAGCTCGGTTATCCTAAACTCAATTTTGGAAGCTTACATCTAGTGCGTTACTACCTTAAGTACGGACACAAAAGCAACACCCCACAGGTCATCGCTTTTTTGATATTGTACTATATTCCCTTTTGTATGATTGTCATATTTATCCTTTCTAGCTTATACTAGGTGACTTTATTTTAATATTACCCTTTTTTATAATTTCATTCTTTTTTTTTTATTGCCCTAAAGATTTATTATAAATAGCCCTTAATCACTGTAGCCAAAATCAATCCCACTCTTACTATTAATGAATATTCCCCTATGTTCTTATGAAAAACCCTCTCTAAGTACATTCCTTAAATTCTTATCTAGTCTTACTAGTAGCTTAAAGTTAGTGGCAAGTAGACCTTAGTTCTATGCTTGTGAGTAATATTAAGTAGAGGTTAAGTCATATAGTGTTCCTTGGTGTGTCATATCTAGTGAGCAACTTCATGATGCTACTAGAACTTCTAAATCACCCATTTTATGTTTTCTTTAATATCTCAAATGACTCATCTTTGCCTACTATGGTAAGACCTTGTGATAACTTAGCTTCAAAGCACATTTGTCTAAATCTTAGAGCTTGACATAAGTGTTGCCCTCGATGCAATCATTGGTGGAATGTAGTTGCATGGAGACTTTTTCAAGTCCCTAGCTAAGAATAAGCCTAAAACATTTATAGAATTCAAGGCCAAAGCAACATCATATATCAAGTAAGAGGGCAACATCAAAGCTTAGCAGGAGTCTAATCCAAATAGATTTGATCTTAAAAATGATAAGATTTGCCCAAGTGTGAAAGATTGCCTTGGTAGCTAGGATGTTTGTTTTTTGGGGGTAAGTAGTAGAGATAGGAAAAGATTGCAAATTCTAATCGTCTTTACTCAAGTTCCCCTCAACCTTTCTATGTTAGACATCTTTATTAAGGTTGAAATTAGAGAATTCTTCAATGCCCTGAAAGGATGAGAGAGAATCCCTCTAAAAGGAATTCAAACAGGTATTGTGACTTCTACTGTAAAAGGGATCATAATACTAATGAATGCATATAGCTTAAAAATGCAATAGAAGATGCTATTCAAAGATTACTTAAAGAAATTTTTAGCTCATCATGTTGAGAATTCCGAGCAACCATCCCAAAGGAAGAGAAACGATTAGGATCAAGATGAGCAATCTATTAAAGCAAGAAGAGATGGGAGAGAAGATGGTAATAACAAAAATAATAGGGCCCCAAATGATGTCATCAACACCATAGTTAATGGACCCTCTAATTTAGGTCAGTCTCACTCTTCAGGCTAGACTAATACCTTCTTTGATTACGTATATAATATGCAGGGTAAGAAGTTAAAGGTCAACAATTCAATATCCTTTTAGGAAAGAGACTATGCAGGCATCTAAATGCCGTATGATGATACGTTAGTTGTCACCATAAGGATTGCAAATTTGAAGCTAAGAAGATCTTAGTCGACACTGGAAGTTCAAGATATATAATATTCCAACATGCTTATGTTTAGATGAAGCCCAAGATTGAGGTGCAATTGACAACATAGAATCACGACTTGTATGACTTTAATAATCAACCAAAATGTATTTCAAGAGTAATTTCTCTCCCCATTTCAATTGGTGATGACAATAATGTAGTAGAAGATAAGGTGGATTTTCATATGGCTAAGTGTTGGTCCCCTTACAATATTATCATAAGCTGACTAAGCTAAAATTTGTTTGACATGGTCCTATTCATGGCTCACCATAAGGCTAAGTTTTCTACTCCAACTGGAGTTAGAGTATGTAAGGGAGATCAACAACTCGTAAGGTCTTTATATTTGAAAGCTCCTAACTACAAGGAAGATTTTCATATCAACACAAATCTAAATTGGAATATTCAAGACATGGAGAGACTAAAGGAAGGGATTAAGGAGATACGACTAAGAGAAGACCTAGAAAAGACCATAAGGAGTAGGAAATCTTTATCTCCAAAGCTGTGAAAGGAATTGGTGCTTTTCCTTGAAAAGAATGCCAATATATTTGCTTAGTCCTCCTTTGACATGCTTGGCATTTCGAAGGTGTACATGACATACAACCTCAAGATAAATCTCAAAGCTAAAGTTGATCAATAGAAGAAGAGGCATTTCACTCTTGAGTGACAAGTTGTGATTGAAGAGGAGTTACAAAAACTCTTGAAAGCAAGCTTTATATGGGATGAGCCCTATTCGACTTGGTTAGTTAAGTGTGTATTTGTTAAGAAATTAGACAACAATAGTGAATGTGCATTGACTTTACATATTTGAATAAGGCTTACACTAAGGATTATTTTTCCTTACCAAGAAATGATTAGATGGTGGATTCAACTAGCAGTCATGCTTCGTTAAGCTTTACGATGCTTTCTCTAGCTATAATCAAATAAAGATGGAAGAAGAGGATGAAGTGCACACCTTGTTTGTCACTAACTTGGGTACATGTTATGATACGGTCATGCCTTTTGGCTTAAAGAATGTTGGTGCAACCTATCAAAGATTAGTGACAAAAATGTTTAAGCCTCGAATTCATTACAATGTTAAAGTATATGTTGATGATATAATTGTTAAGAGTATGAAACAAGGTTACCATCTTATCGACCTACAAGAAACTTTTGATATGTTGAGTAAGTTTAGTATGAAATTGAATACAAAAAAATGTGTTTTTAGGGCTACTTGTAGAAGTTCCTAAGCTATATGGTAACTTAACAGGGAATCAAAGTGAATCTAAAGAAAATTAAAGGGAATAAAGGATATGAAGTCCCTAAATTCAACGAAGCAGGGGCAAGAATTGATAGGTTAGATTACTGTATTAAATAAATTTGTTTTAAGAAGTGTTGATAGATGTGCTGAGTTCTTCAAAGTCCTAAACAACCCAAAGGAATTCAAGTATACCAATAATGTGAAGCTACAATCTATAAATCAAAGGCCTTTTTATCATCTCCACCTATACCCTCAAAGTCAGTCCCAAGAGGGGAATTGTTTTCATATCTTTTGGTTAGTAATCAAGCTCTTTCTTCTATTTTATTGCATATTAAAGGAAGATCGACATATCTATTATGTTAACCATATTCTCCAAGGAATTGAATTGAGGTATACTAAGATGGAGAAGTTCACCCTCACCATAGTAACAACCTTTAGAAAGTTGAAGCCTTAATTCAAGGCTCACTAAGGGACAATTCTTATGGATTAGCCATTACAACAAGTTTTTGCAAAAGCCAAACTCGTTACGTAATACGATGTATTATGCACTAAAGTTTAGTGCATATGGTGCTCAATACTAGCCAAGAACAACTTTGAAAGCACAAGTCTTAGTCGATTTTGTGGTAGAATTAATAGGAGAAGAAGATAGTATCAAGCTAATCAAGAAGCCTTAGTGGAACTTATATGTAGATTATTCCTCAACATGAGAGGGGTATGGAGTAAGCCTTTTGCTACAAAGACCACATAACCTTAATGTCCGTCATGCACTTAAATTTGGATTTCCAATTAGTAACAACAAAGCCAAATTTGAAGCACTAATAGCTAGATTAAGGCTTGCTAAAGAGATTAGAGCTAAGAGACTGGAAGTTTTCTCTAATTCCCAATTTATCTTCCACTAAGTAAAAGAAGAGTATGCAATGAAAGATGAAACAATGAACAAGTACTTAACCATAGTGTGAATGCTCATCGAGGAGTTCTTGTCCTTTACAATTGCTAAGGTACCTAAGGTTTTGATTGAGATAAGCAAGTATACCTAGTTAAGTTATAGTATAGATTTGGATTTGAGTCAAAGTATCAATCCTACGAGGAACCATATATGAGAGTAATATCTAATTAATTAGCAATGATATCCCTAAATTATTTTGATTACCAAACTTTTACAATAAAAGATATACTTGAATAATTAAAGATAGTAAAGTAAAGATTGCAATAAAGAAATAATTAAATTTACAAAATTATAAACTTAAATAGAAATAAGAATAAGAATAATTAAATAAAGCAAGAAAACATATTCCTTAGTAAATCTTTATTGTTATTTACTATCTAATTCTAAGTGACTAATTCAATCTAAACTGAGATATTGGACAATGGGGATTCCTATTATGGACTACCGAACTTACACCTCTTAGCTAATTCCTAATCCTAAGGCTACTCTACCCAAATCACTTTTAAATAAAGTATTGCAAAATAGTATGAAAACCCTTGAATCCGACTACTAGGTTGTCTTAATTCAGAAAAATTGAACAACTAAATATTTTAATCAACCAGTTTTGTTTAATTGTACCAGTTAGCCATATTATATGCAATTGCGAACTCTACAATAAACTCTAGCAATAATTCAACCATCGGTATGTTAAATTAAGGATGACATAAACATAAATAGCTAGTTTTTAACTCTTTTATATCTATCTTAAGCTTGAGTCTTAGTCTAAGCTCAAGTAATAGGGAACTTTGAATCAAAGGGATTAATTACTCAAATTCAGCAAAGTGTACTAAAGTCATAAAGGACTAAGGACAAATTTGAAAAAATATTGCTTTCTTATTATATATAGGTACAAATTTCTAAGATTTCTAACTCAAGAAAAATTCAAAAGCTTAAGTATATATCTTGAAATTATTAACATGCATAACATATCCTTTTCTCCTCACACTTAAGTTGTACATTGTCTTCAATGTACATTATAACAATGCAATTTAAAATTATACGGGAGCAATAGAAAAGAAAAAGAACTAGGGCTTCCCCAATTTTTACATTGACTCTTGAAAAATTTTGAAGTCTAAAATCCAAATTCCATTGATTTCGTCTAACTCAAATTTTTCTTTGTATCTAACAAAACGAACTAACTATAAAATGAAAAGAAGAAGTTAACTGGACAAAATAAACTAAGTAAAACGACTACTACTGATTCAAGTATCAAAATGTTATCCCTATAGAACTTAGAGACCATAAAAAGTTAAACAATTATCTAAAGAAAAAGCAACAATAAAACAAGCCAATAACATGAGTTCTTCGAGCTTCGTGATTGACTCTCAACACATTTTTGAAATTGGAAATAAAAGATGATTTCAAATTTGATAAAAATAAACTCATGTGCTAAAAGAAATATGGCTATGCTATAAGAATAATTGTTGATAATAATTTAGTAAGATACAAAAGTAATTGCTAGTTTATTGTTAATTTATTCATTAAGCAAGATACGAAATATTGCATTAGCGATAGATTGTATAATGAAATACTAAGTTTTCTAAAACCATGAATTAATGAAATTTTAGGATTAATTCTTGATTAAATCATATTTCTATTCACTGTCTCTATTGATACAAGTGTTAGCATTTAATATACAATTACTTGAAACTTGTTTTCCTATAATTTCTAACAATCTATCTCATGTGCAATTGTGTTAACAACAAGTTTCCATATTCCTAATGTGAATCTTATAGCATGTTGAAATGGATTTTGATCAACAATTCAATCAAAATTGAAAAATTCATTAATTTTGTGGATTGCTTCACTTGTACACAAATTTGACCAATAACAAGTTTTTCATATTTCTAACTTGTGTTTCACAAGTCACATGCCAGCAACAATCAAATAAGCCAATAACATGAGTTCCTTCACATTCCTTCTTCTTCTTCAAAGTAGATGACAACCCTAGTATTCTTCATGATTTCAATCACTAGCAAGCAAGTGTTTATTCAAGTGATTTCAAGTAAATAATGAGAAAATAACATATTCCATTACATTATCTTTCCTAAATCACTCCTAAAAACTAAAGTTTCTACGCATCAAGCTATATTGTTTATCCTCAAACACTAAATAAAAATCCTATTTTTATGCAAAACAACAACAAACCTAAGGAAATAACTAAATAAAGATGAAGTATGTATATTTGATTTATTGTACAAGACGTTAGATTTTGAAGATTTGTGAAGATTAAGTGATTGTATAGTGAGAGCATTAAGGGAAAAGTGAAGTTTTAGAGAGAGAACGGCAGTATAGAATGAGATGTAAAGCTTTTACCCATGGTGTACAATTCATAGTAAACCACAGCCAAGAATTACGGCCATGGAGTATAGCCATGGTCCTTACCTTTTCCATAATATTCTAAACTTGGCATAACCACGGTCAAGAATCATATATGTGGTCTTGACTAATATAGGCACTATCGTAGATGAACATACAAGCAGTGATATCACATGAAAAATGGGGTGAGTTCGAACTGCAAGATGGTTCAAAAAGTAAATGATAGTTGAGGTTTTAAGGAGGGGCTCTTAGGCACCGTCGAAGGATATTACATACCAATACTTTACATAAGCTCGAGCTATGATTGATGTGATGCACAAGTGAGACACAAGGCCACTCACTACTAGTCCACACTCACAAATGGGCTAGATAAGAGTGAAAAGAGCAAGCAAACACACTTAGCTCAAAAGAGAAAATTTTTGAATATTAAAGATACTTAATGTGCAACAATTACAAGAGGGAGTATTTATATGCCCCTAGTTAAGGTAAGTCTTAGGTTCTTACAATTTACTAAAAAGATCCTTTACTAGAATTGGAAAACAAATAGAATGCAAAGGATAAAATAGTAACAATGAAAAATAGAATATTCTATGCTAGGATAGTACAGTTGTCAAAAGGTTAGACACTTCTCCACCTCTAGATTTGTAGTCTAAACAGGTGCTGGATGTAGGGTAAAGCTGACTAGGTCAGCATCATATCAGTAACTTGGGGACTTAAAGGACGCTTGTTTAGATTGTTGGAATTTAGGAGCTTAGCTTCAGTAGGTCAGCTCGACATTGGGTTAGTATAGGCTCAAACATTTAATAGATCAGGATCATGGGAGCTTAAACCTTGGTACAGGTAAGAGTTGTCAACTTTTATCGGAACTTCCTCCTTTTGAGAGATTATGAAAAGGTTAGAGGAGCTTGAGACACATATCAAGTCGACTAAGAGGAACTCTTCTTTTTTTAAGGTCAGGTCATTTTAGGTAGCTCAGCGTACTAGGACAACAAGTCCTCATGCTTAAGATGATGTAATTAGTCCTTGATTCCTATTATCCCCTCCAAGCTGTTTGAGATTTAGAATCAAATCTTAGTTGGCTTTAGGTAGCTTATCCTCAAGGAAGTATGGGCTAAGGTCAACAATGTTGAAGGAGTCAAAGACTCCATATTCTTCTAGCAGTTCAACTTTTCAAGCATTTGGATTAATCTTTTCAATCACTCTAAATGACCTATCTACTCGTGGGGTTAACTTGCTTTTCCTCATATTAAGGAGTCAATCCTTGTTAAGATGAACCAATGCTACATCACTAAGCTAGAATTCTCTAATTCTTCGTCTTCATCCTCTTCTCTAAAGCTAGGAAGTAGCTTAGGTTAGATGGTCCTCAACCTTCTAGTGCATTGCTCTAATGGCTACTAATCTCTCAACAACCTGTTGATCCTTAGGTTGGCTAAGTAAGGGGACCTGGTTAAGTAGAAGCTTAGGGTTATATCCATATACGACCTCAAAGGGTGACTTCTCGATAACATTATAGGTTGCCTTGCTATACGCAAACTTGATTATAAGTAGGCATAGTTCCTAACCAGCTTGGTTCCTTCCAACTACAACTCATAGCAAGGTACCCAAGGTTCGATTAATGACCTCAGTTTGACCATCCATCTGTAGGTAGCAAGACCTACTAAATAACAACTTAGTCCCTTGATGCTTTTAGAGTCTCTTCTAAAAATGGCCTAAGAATTTGAGATCCTAATCCAACATGATAGTTCATGGTATTCTATGTAGCTTGACCACTTCCTATAAAAAGAGAAAAGAAATAGCCAAAGCATCATTAGTTCGATTGTACAGCATAAAGTGTGCCATTTTACTAAACCAATCTATAACCATGATAATGGAGTCCTTCCCTAAGGATGTCTTTAGCAACCCTAATACAAAGTCCACACTCAGCATGGACTAAGGTTTAGTTAGGACAGGCAGTAGTAAATATGGTACTTATTCAGCTCAACTCTTTGCCTTACTGTAGGTAACATACCTTTCTAATATAGACTGTACATCTCTAGACATTTTTAACCAAAAGAACCTTGAAGTCAATATTTCATGGATCCTAATCTTCCTAAAATGGCTAGACAATCCTCCTCCATGCACCTCCTCACTGGCAATTCTCACATAGAGCAAGCCAGAATGCACAACTTCCCCTCTCTGAATAAGTATCCATCATCCCTATAATAGTCATCAATAGCTCATCCTTCCTCACATCGAACCTAAATCGAACTAAAGCACAAATCATCGACATACAAACTCTTGATGATAGAGAAACCAAGAAGTTGTTGTTTAAAGCTCGATCAAGAAAGAATGTCATCGCGATAGGACATCAACTACAACATTATTCTTACCATTCTTATACAACTCCTTAGAGCTTTTCACTAAAATAGGCACTAGGTCAGCCTCCTTACATCATCATGGCACCTATGCTCAATCCAAAAGCATCACATCCCACCTTAAATACTTTGTCGAAGCTCGAGAGAGCTAAGATAGGAGTAGTAGCCAACTTCTCTCTTACCTCATCAAAACTTTGTTACTCCTTCTCTCCTAATCTAAACTCAACATTCTTTGATAGTTTAGTAAGTGGTGTTATGATGGTACTAAAGTTCCTTATGAAGTGGCGATAAAATGATGCTAGTCCATAGAAACTACAGACTTTAGTAAAACAAGTCAGCATTGGCCATTCAGTTATTGCCTTCACTTTCTCTTCATCAACTTAAATACCTCCACCACTCATAACAAAACCCAAGAAAGTCACCTCGGATTAGTAAAAGTCACACTTTTTCAAATTGGCATATAGTTTTTCAGCTTATAGCTTGACAAATATAGCTCGGAGATGCTCACGATGCATTTCTATGTCAAGGCCATAAACAAGGATATCATCAAAGTAAACAACAACGAATTTTCCTATCAACTCTCAGAATATGTGGTTCATTAGTTGAATAATTGTGCTTGGTGCATTTGATAACCTAAATGGCATCACCAACCATATGTATAGCACATGATGAGTCTTGAATGCGGTTTTCCATTCATCTCCTTCCCACATCCTAATTTGATGATATTCAAACTTTAGGTTGATCTTAGAAAAGATCCTTACACCATGTAATTCATTAAGCATGTCATCAAGTTGGGGTATGGGGTACTTGTACTTGATGGTAATCCGAATGATAACTTAGCTATCTACATACATTTGCTACGTGCCATCTTTCTTTGGCACTAATAAAGTTAGCACAATAAAAGGGCTTAGGGATTCTTGAACATATCCTCTCTCCATCAGCTCATCAACCTACCTTTGAAGCTCAACAACTTGCTCAGGGTTTAATTTATATACTACCTTATCCAATAATGTAGCTCTTAGCTATAAATCAATTACATACTCAATTCCTCATATTAAGATTAGACCCTTAGGTAGCTTGTTAAGGAATAAGTCAACAAATTCCTCCAATAAACCTTTTACCTTGGCAGGTAGTTCAGCATTCAAGGCTTTCAACTCGAGCATCCTTTGAACCAATAGAAAGGTCAACACTTTTAACTTCATTTCCCTTGACAGCTCGACTCGAGTGATCACTAGGGCCTCCTTCTTTAGAGTTTGGCTGAGTTGAGCTTGCATGACCTTAACTTGTCCTAAGGATATAGGACCAAGTCGTACCCTTCTTCCTTCATGATAAAAAAAAACAAGTATTTTTCTTCCGATCATAGATCACATGTCAATTAAACATCTATAGTCTATTAAGAAGAATATGTGAAGCTCTCATAGGCAATACATTATAGAGAACCTCATCTTGATACTTCCTAATGCAGATTGATACTGCTACTTGCTTGGTCACTTGCAAGGCCCCCTTATCACTAAGCCAATGTAGCTTGGTTTAGGGTAGGGTACAATTGGCAATTTTAATTGCTAAACCATAAACATAGAAGTAGCATTGGTACAACTGCCATATCAACAATAAGTACACATAGAATTCCTTTGACCTTAAATCTACTATAAAACAGGTTCTCATGTTACTCGTCCTCTAGTGTTGGACTCACACTCATTACTCATCTCAGTACCATGGTTGTGAATATGAAATTACCCTCTTCACTATATATGACTTCCTCCTTAAATTGGTTGGTCTGCTTAAACTCCTTCTATTCTTTAACTTCCTCATCAATTCTTTCAACCTCAATGGTCAATAGTTCTCCTTTTACTATCATTTTTCTTCTACTTGGGCACTAGGTTACCATGTATCTGAATCCTTAGTACTTGAAACACTTAATTTCACTTGTGTTTCTTCTTAAGCTCTAGCCTTTCTCAAGTTTTCTTAGGACTTCCTTTTCTTCTACTCTAGTAACTGAAATAGGTTAGACTTCACCAATTCTACTTAGTTCCAATCGCATAGGTCTACTTAGAACAAATCGGCTTAGAGAAGCTTGACTAATAGGAGCTAAAAATCTACTCATTCGGCGCTTAGGTAGCATGAATAGCCTCGTCTAATTTATGAATGTCCCTCATCTCTAAGATGTCCCCGATCTCATATGTTAACCCACTAATAAATCTAGAGATAGTTTAGTCTTTGGGCTCTACAACTTCATAATGAAATTAACATTTAAAATTCTTTTACATAGGCATCAACACTTGAGCCTCCTTACCTCAACTCCTATAATCTCTTCAACGTATCCTATAGATAGTAGGTTGGTACAAAACTCCTTCTCATCACTCTCTTCATCTCATCTCATCCTCTAATCTCTCTTTCTCCTTCTCTTCACCGTATTGCTTGCAAATTCTTCCACTACAAGACAACACATCCTATGAAATCTAAAATGGCAAGTTTGACCTTAGCATTCTCAAGAACTTTGTGACACTCAAGCTGCTTCTCAATATTGTCTAGCCAATCCAAGTAATCCTCAACATCACCACTACCAAAGAAGCTTAGAATTTGCAATTTTAGGCTTTCTACCTTAAGAGCTCGAATATTTGGTTCTTCCACCTCATAGTATTCCTCCTCACTGTCACCCAACTCCTCTTCCTCTTCTTCTATCTCATCCATTATAAGTCTCCATCAAGTAAGCCTTCCATTCCTTGAACTTAATGAGGTTGAACTGGGAGATTAACTTGGCTAGGGTAGTCATTACCTCACTCTAGCAAAGCTTCTACACAATCTCTATTCAACCCATCTCTAAGTGGCTGCTTATTGCCTTATAAGGTAGTGACTAAGCTCTTGACTAGGTCAATGAGCCTATTGATTCTCTAATCAATTGGCCTTGGTGTAACTCCCTTGATGGCCACGACTGGAAGGAGCACCTCTCTCAACATCTCTAATAGTTCTATGAATACTAGAATCTAACATTACTACACTACCACTTCCAATCAAATCAACTTCTAAACTACACAAAAATCCTCTTTGAAACCCAACTTGAGTGATAACACAACATTTGCTCTAACCTTAACTAAATGTTACTAATAACACTTACCATAGCTATAAGACAAAGAAAACCACACACTCTACTTTATAAGTACAAAAGCAAGGGAAAACAAAGCACTTGCCTTTTAAGCTTTTAAAACACTACTCTAACACCCACTTCTTTTCCCTTCAATAGTCCAAACTCCAATCAGACCACTGTATACAACCATGAATATAGCACATATACATAAGAACATGAAATGCTAGAGACTTACATTAGCGAACGTAGCCATGCTATGATACCAAGAATATACGAGCATTATCATGGATGGACACATGAGCAATGGTATCACACGAACAGGGGGTAAGCCTAAATCACAATATGGTCCAAAAGGTAAATGATAGTTAAGGTTTTAAGCAGAGGTTCTAGTGCATTGACAAAGGATATTATGCATTAATGCCTCACACAAGCTTGAGCCATACTTAATATGACATATAAGTGAGACACGAGGCCACTTGCCACTAGTCTACACTTAGAAATAGGCTAAATAAGAGTGAAAAGAGCAAGCAGATATACTTAGCTAAAAAGAGAAAATATTTTAATATTGAAGATACTTAACACGCGGCTATTGCAATAGGGAGTATTTATATGCCCCTAATTAAGACAAATCCACTTACAATTTACCAAAAAGATCATTCACTAGAGTTGGAAAACAAATACAATGCAAAGGATAGTAACAATGGAAAATGGAATATTCTGTGCTGAGACAATTCAATTGTCAAAAGGTTAGACACATGCCTACATCTTGATTTGTGGTCCAAACGGGCACTAGATGTAAGGTAGAGATGACTAGGTTAGGATCAGATCAATAGTGTAATAACTCGAGGACTTAAAGGGTACTTGTTTAGATTGTTGGAATTTGGGAGCTTGGCTTCGACAAGTCAATTTAGCATTGGGTTGCTGTAAGCTTGGATGTTTGATAAATCGAGATCATGGGAGCCTAGACTTCAATACAAGTGGGAGTTGTCAACTTTTATGGGAACTTCCTCCTTCCAAGAGATTGTGAAAAGGTTGAAAGAGCTTAAGACACATATTAAGTCCACTCAAAGGAACCTTTTAGGCAACTCGGCATACTAGGATAGCTAGTCCTCATTCTCAAGATCACGTAATTGGTCCTTGATTCCTATCACTGATCATATAGTTTTTGTCCAAAAAGTTTCCAACTTCGTCTAGAAATTACTTACTAAAGGATCATGATCTAAGTCTACAATCGTGGACTTTGGCTATATTTTTGCTATGATTTTTGAATTCAAGTTGCATAGATTTCCTTTGACTTGTTCTATTGAATTACTTTTAAAAAAATTCAAAATTAAAGTGGATTGAAGCACAAAAGTAGATCAAATAACAATTTGATTCAATGACAACTTCAATGTTACTATTGCATGCATAACATTCAATAAATATTTTTGATGGAACAAAATTGTTTAAAGCAAGGAAAAACATTAACTAATGTCTCAAAACTCAATACTCAAATTGACTTATGACAAAACAACAAAATAAATGAAAAAACTAATGAAATGACTCAAAATAAAAGAAAACAAACTTAGGATGCCTCCTAAAGAGCGTTGTTGTTTAACATCTTTGGCTCGATAGTTAATTTCTTCTTTTGCTTTGGTTCCAAACCTACTGGTCTAGAATTTGACTCAATATTTCCAAGCAAACTTCTTTGTGGTCTTCCAATGACAATCCTAGTCAATTAACCTAGCTGGCTTTCCAAATTCCTTAGTAAAGCTTCAAAGAATTTAACATTTAATTACAAAGGAAATAAAGTTAGAGTGTAGATTCAAAGAATTTCAACATCAAAAGTATTACAACGTATTTAAAGTCTTACGAAAGTCTCCATTAAGAAAGTCTAACTATGGAGTAAAAGAAATAAGTAAATATATCTATAAGTCACCATTACAAAATTCTCTCCTCACTTCTTAAACACATAATCCTATCTCAGCGTATGACTCACCTCGAGCATTCCTTGGCCCGGATGAACAAAAAGGTAGTCCTACAACAAAATAAATTTGTTAGGGCGTAAGTTTACGCTTAGTGAGTTAATCCCTCCGCCATGCCATACAAATAGTATAATTTAATGCACAAAATATAAATGCATGAATACTTAGAATGCCAACCAATACATGCAACGACCTAGGAACTATATGCAACTTAGAATTACACCTCCTGTAGGCGGGGTCGGAGATAATTAACCGATACAAACGATCAACTAGGTCATAGCACCTAGGTTCTTATTCCAATCTCACCATTGTGCTCAAATCAACTCAAAGTCATATATATAACATATACAAGTCTTTCCTTTCATATAAAAATATACTTTCCTTTTTCAAGAAATAAAATTTATACCAAAATCCCAAGTTTAGCAATATAGTGGCCCCCATAGTTCACAACACATACCTTAAGCAAAAGTCATAAGATACAGCCCTCCACTAACGGTTAGCATCCCCTAACACCTAGAAAGCCCAATAGCTTAGGACAGAGACTTAATAATATAAATGGCACACATTTGCCTAATCCCAACAAGAGTCCCTGCTCCTATGAGCCCCTTCCTATCTTCCGCGTAAGGTGGTAGTCAATATAGTTATAATGTAAATATAAGAAATGCATGACTCATTAATTCAATTTCCATTGTGATCAAACAATTTCATTCCACACAATCATGCATAACTATCATCACAACAATCTTCGTTATTATCTTATTAGTAAATCATGGCATTCAATCATAATATCATATACATGCATTTCCCATATACCATAAGTATTCAAGTTCATTGTATAAATTTAAATGCATTTATGCTATAAGTAAAACCAAGCATGAAGTCATCGAGAATCACTCACTCAGTCATAGTGGATTCGTCGTAATAATCTAAGGGGTAAGTTATCTTCAATAGTTGAGTCCCCTGAACATCACAAGTATGATAAAGTTAAAAGGCTAATCTAAGATTCTTTAAGTTATACTTTTTAACTAAGTTTAATATTTTTCTCGATTTTACTTAAAATTTCAATCACGTATAACTTTCTTGTTTTAAATCCAATTTTTATGATCTTATAGTCAATTTTCATTTTTCTTAATGTACTTTAACGTGGTGAGGTTATATTTTTGAGATAAGGCATGTAAATCTATCTATTAGTCAAAACAGTAGCAATCCTCATGGTTTGGTGCTCTTTTAGGCTTAGTTTAGTTGTTAGGCTTTTTATTATCTTAGGAAATCTTTTAGGTTTAGGCTTAGGACTTTATCCTAAACTTAATACACTCTCTAAGATCAAATTCCCATCCTTGGTTTACACCCTTGGTGCTATCAACATTTTCTCAAACTCTTATGTAGGCTTAAATGATCAAATGAGCTTATTTTTTATCTAAACTAAAGTTAGTGACTTTGTTGGACTTAGGAAGTTTTATGTAGACTTCTTATGAGTCTTAAGAAAACTTTTCTTGAGTGCTTTAGGTATTGGTTAGAAATTTGGTGAAGGCTTAACTTGGAGTCGTAAGCTTATTTTGAGTATTTTAGACTTAATTTTGAGTTTTAGGCTTTATACACTTATCACACTTGTTTTGATTGGTTTTTTTATTTTATTTACTTGGTTTTATCATATTTTGAAGTGAGTTTTCTTATAGTTCTAGATCTGGATGGTTTGGTTCAAGGGTCTCTAACTTGGTTTTTCAACTTGTTTCATCACTTCCTTAAGTTTAAGTGTTACATCAAAAACTTATGCTATTTATATTCCAATTCCAACTTAACTTCTCTTCCATAAGATGATTGTTTAGCTTAAGTACTAAGTGCAAATCATGGATTCCATACTTCTCATAAGTTCTATACTTTAGTTTTCATCTCAAAAAGTTGATTTCCTCATAAAAATATCATGTAATGGATTTTCTAAATACCCTATATACTTTACACGTCTAGCATGCTCCTTGTTCATGCACATATTTTACAATTTTCTCAACTTACAAACTTCTATTCTAAGCATTAGACGTATATCCGTCATAGTATCAACTTAATATGCTCATTGTCCATCTTCTATGTAAGAGATTCACAAGCTTACTCCTTAAAGTGATCTATCTATTTCATCACCTCATGTTCATACCAATATCTTAATGGAAATGTAATCTCTTATAATCGCATGCTAGAGTACTTTAACAAAGAAATAAACTTACTCATCCTTGATGGATAAAAATAAGTGGTTGTATAACTAAGAGTCCACTTTTGGTCCTTGTTTTCTTTTCCTTTCTTGTAAGTTCATTTAGTAAACAAAATCTTGATGGTTAAGGTAGGTTTTGAGGATGTTTTAAGGATTCCAATAATGGCTTTTGAAGTTGAAAAAAGAGGGGAAACAAAATAGCTTTGCGTCATAAGTTATGGGAGCAAAAGAGTGGTAGCAAGTGTAGATTTTGTGGGGTTAAGTTTCCTCTTTTAGTTTATGTATTTAAAGTATGGAAAAGGAAGTAAAATATGAGTGAAAAGAGGGAAAGAGAGTGTCAATTGCAAAGTGAGGGAAAATGAATCCCAAAGTCCCTTTTTAATACATCTTAACTTGTCACATAAGCCTCACTTTGTAATGATTTGATGATGTAAGCAATAAGGGTTAAATAGTAGATGTGATAGATAATTGGTTTGATAGATGAATGACAAGGCATAGCCTCTCCTAAGCCATCTTTTCCAACTAGCCAATAGGGTGTCCTTTTGTGTATGGTCTTATCTTGTCACTTGTTTAAAAATTAAATTGATAAAAGGAAGAAATAACTTATCCTTATGTAGTATAGGTTATGGTATGATAAGGAAATGGTCTTATTACTAACTTTTGATAAGTTATTAGGTGATAGTTGATTCTAACTCTCAATTGATAAGTTATTTAATGTGATTGGGTGGCTTACTTATCCATATGTAATATAGCTTATAAGTGAAAATAAGTGGATTGTCTTATATGTAATTCTTTTAGAGTTTGGTTCTTAAATCAATTCGTAAATTATGATTTACTTCTTATAAAATTTTGAAAATTTCTAGAGTTAAATAAAATTATTCAAATTAAATTCTTAATTAGTCGCTTAGGGTCACAAGTTCTTAATTATCTTAAGGTTTAGGGTTTTGGGATTTTGGGTGGCTTAAGGTCCGTTATTCTCGTATTCAAGTTTTTATCGATAATAAACTTTTGAATGAAAAAACTAAGTTTGTTTTTAGATATAAACTTAAATTCTTAATTTAGTTGACTCTTAGAAATGATTAAGAAGCACTCTTAGTTGATTTACATGCCCTTTAAATAGTAGGGTTTATAGGTAATCTATGATGTGGGCATTGCCTCAAAAACTCTTTAAATCTCTTCCATATATCATAAAGGGTCTCATCATCAATTTGAGCAAAAGCAGAAATATTGTTTCTAAATTTCACCATTCCAGCGGGTGGGAAAGATTTTCCTAAAAACTTTCAACCAAACTATCCCCATTAATAGAACCTCTAGAAGGGAGTTAAACTACTGTTTGACCTTACCTCATAGGGGGAATGGAAACAATCAGAGTCTTAACACATCATCCATGACACCATTGATTTTGAAATTATTACAGATATCCAAGAAACTTGAGATGTGGTTGTTAGGATCCTCATCATCCAATCAGTCAAACTAAGCAAATTGTTGGAGCATTTAGATTACATTCGATTGGATTTGGAAATTCCTTACTTGCACTACAGGTCTTATGATGTTGGATTCAACTCTAGTCACCATTAGCTTAGTAAACTCCATCAAAGGCTTGTTGGCTTTGTCGTTATTCAATGCCATGATTTTAGTCTCTTAATTGTTTTTTGAATCTTCTGACTCTTTTTTTAGTCGAAATGGTGAACCTTAATTAGTTAGATCCATAGCTTCATAAACTCTTCCATGGAGTTATCGCGAAGTCCTTTCAATTTTTAGATCAAATTCCACAAGATTGCTACTACTACCCTTGGTCATAAACTTAAAAAAAAAATGGAAATTAGAAACAATTTGAGGAAGAAAAATAGCAAAAAAACTAAAGGAAAGAATTATTGCAAACATGTTAAAATAATTAGAAATCTAAGGTTTTTACTAAATTCCCAATTAGTTTGCTCAGTTAGCTCCCTAACAACAATGCCAAAAACTTGATTAGGGTAGCAAGTGTCACAACATTGAAAATGGTCTAATAGTGACAAACACTCTGCACTGATTAGAAGTAACTATTTATACCCTTGAATTACTTGCTAGTTACTTCCAACAAGTACATAAAGTGTCAATATTAGAATATTCATAGAGTATCATAGATTTAATGGTAATAGAGTAGAATAGAATTATTAATATTAAAATAAAAGTTACAATTTAAAATATATCCAAAAGATTTTCAAATAAAACATAAGTCTTTCAAAATAATACATATAACAAATTATCTTAACATCTCTTATCCAATTTCATAATTCCACTTTCTCGCTAGCTCTTTGTCTAGCCCTATTTTGATTTTCCTTAATTTAATCTATACTAAACCTAGTCTACTTAATGTAAATCACTCTACATAAAATTAAGGAAAAGCATTTTTGTTAAAAAAATGTTAACAAAAATATTTTGAAAATTAACTTGGAGTTACCAACCAGTAAAACTAATAAAAAGTCAAATTAGGGTTTTCGAGTGGGAAAATCCTAATTTAACCACTAGTCCATGAATTTCCTAAAAAATAGCTTTTCAAAAAACATAACAAGAGAAATAGACTCAAAGGATAACCTATTAAGACAAAAGTTACCATGTAAAAATTTTAAAAACTAACTAATGGGCATTTATTTTTTGAAAAATTTCTAAAAATATGAAAACATTCAAAAATTTAAAAATGCATAAAAATAATTTTTATTATTTTTTATTACAAATTTTCCCTAAAAAAATGCAAATAAAAAAAATATTTTACAAATTTTACAATTAACCCAAAGATACCTACTTACCTACTAATCAAGATCAAACCGACTATAGTTCTCATTTCCTAGAAAAGCTTTAGTGAGTTGACAAATTTTATTATTTGAAAATTGGCCAAATTTACGTTTCTAGCCATTTTATTTTTTATTAAGAAAAATCTTAAAAAAAACGTAATTATTTAATGTCCAATTTTGAAAATCCTTAAGTTAAAAAAAAAAAACTAAACTAAGTTTTTTATTTAAAGAAAAACCTTTTCTATGTGATAAAACCTTTTTAAAAAATCATAAAGTGCCGAAATGTAATTTTTGATGAAATATGCAATTAATGAGGAAAACATGCTTAAGATACCTAATCTAAGAAAAAAATGTCTAAACCATAAAAAAAATACCTAAACCATAAAAAGATGTCTAAACTATATAAAAGATATCTAACTATGAAAAAGATGCTTAACTATGGAAAAAAAAAATAACTAAATAATGGAAAATATACTTAACAATGGAAAAGATACGGTCCTATCCTAATCTTTTAAGATATGCGACTAAAATGCAAATTTTATCCTAAAGATATGAATCTTAATAAAAATATTCTATTGTATCTAAAATATACAATTTTTTTTAAAAGGATGTAATTTTTATGAAAACTACCATGCATTATGCTAGATGCAAAAATATTTATTTAAAAATTTCTATTACACAACATGCCAAAGAATACCAATTACTAAAAATTAATACCAAGACCTGCAAAAAGAACCTATGTTAATACTTATTTGACATAACTAAAATATCCTAACTATGAAAATCAATACTACATATATTAATGACACTTAAAAATCTTACACTGAAAAAAAAAAAAATAAGTTAGTAAAGTAACACTATTAAATAAAAAAAAAAAAAACAAAACAACTCACTCAACTACTTAAGCAAGACAGATCCAAGGGAGAACCTCATGCTGGTCGGGTTAGCTTCTATCCTAGTAGGGTCAGGTCAATAAGGAAAGCGACTCTAGTGACCTACAAGGCATTTCAAGCATCAATTTGAGTGAGGAATTTGAGTTCTATGACAAAGTTATTGGTAAAAGGTGGGTTAGTGATGGTGTTTTAAGCTATAGTGAGACTTCAATGGATGTTGAACTTATTAAGATAATGTTGTAATGCGGCTGTATTGCGTTGATTAATTTGGGTGTCATGTGGGGTTGTCATGGTGTTAGGGCATGCTGCAATGATGTAAGGGGTCATACGTAATCAGGGCCATGACTAAGGATGGTAGATGTAGGTTACTTAAGTTATGAGTCGCAGATCTAGGTTCAATTGGAAGTCATCTAGGCACCGTGGTGGCTATTGTAGTTTGTTCTTTATGCATGTGTTGTTACGTATGGCCAACAAAGATGAAAGTAGAGTGAGAGGGCTAATCATGGTATACGGCTGTAGGTTCTGTTCTATGCAATGAGAGGGTGATCAGGTCTAAAAGAAGAAGGTATTGATGGTCAAGGTGGTGAGGTGCTTGGTTGGTGCAAGAGTGGTCACGAGAGGGGAGTGCTGCATGGGAGTGGTTTGGGACTGTATATGAACGTTGGCCAATATGTAGTCATCAATGTTGGTTGGTGTGGTTACATAAAGGATGAAGATGAAGAAGGATGGGGATAGCTTGGTGTTATTATCGAAGATGGTGACTGTGTTCATCGATTTGGATGCTCTACGGGATTGATAACCGTGGTCAAATGAGGATCTCCTTTCTATCCTTGTGTGATGAACTATTTTTATAAGATCAAAAATTAAATCTTTTTGTCCATTTTAGGTTAAGTTGAATTATCTATGAACAATACTTGAAACCCAGTTAAATTTATCAAATCTCCATTAAAAGGATTTAATCACAAATCTTTATTAAATTTAGTTGTTTTGATGATAACTTAGTAAAATTTCCACTAAATCCATAAAGATCCGTTGAAGAATCGGGTTATAGAAGATGTTTCTAGGAATTTTTGAGAAATATTGAAGCTAAGGAAGGCTATGACTATGGTAAAAAAAGAAAAAAAAAAATGTGCCTATTGCACATTAAGCATATGTACGCACACCTAAATTGGTTGTGCTAGCATTTGTCCTCAATAAGTGGTCCACTTAATATATATTTGACCTTTTTCATATGGGCCAAACTTAGATTAGACCCTTAAGCCTAAGCCTAATTTAATCTAACCTTTTAAAATTAATCCAAATCCACTTTACCCATAATATATACATGCCAAAGGATTTTCAATATGATTTTAATAAATTTCAAGTCCTAATTTTAATTAGTCTAATCAAATTCAAATTTTTAAATTGGATAAAATCCATTTCATGAGCTCAAATTTTACTAAACTTTTCTTAAAAATATTTTGAATACTCTAAATTTATTGCATGTATATTTTTATTATTGCTTGATCCGACCCCAAAAGACTAACTAACTTAACTACGATACTTTCGACACTTTTTTTATTATTTTCATTTTTTTTTTGTTTTTTCAATATTTTAATTTTTTAGGTTTTTTCAATTATCTTCTTTTTTTTTTTTTTTGTATTTTTCCTATAAACCTAGCCTTAAGAAAAAAGAAAAAAAAAAAGATGACAAAAATGAGGTATCTATACTCTCTCAATTTGTCTCCTAGCTTATCCTTCTCACCAATGGTTGATCCTTCAAGATATGTCACGATCTAAGGGAGTTAGTCGTGGCAGTCGCCGTATACCATACAAAAGACTGTAGATTGAATTCCCTTACAATCGACAATCCTTTATGTGATACACAAGGTTACAACTATAACTAACAACCAAGAGTTACGCAAGCATGAGCAATATCATTTCATGATAATAATAATAAGATAACGAAATATAAAACATAATATATTTATATAAGAATTTACAGATAAGAGGTCTTTAAAACTTCTTAACTCAAACTAATATCAGTTTATCACATATTCAGATCTATAATCTAGATAAACTATCATGTGAATACTCTGATCACGTCTTGCTTCCACATTGACCCTTAATGAACTACTAACCTCAGGCATACGGTGGCTTAACTCCACGAACAACTCAACCTATAAAAAAAGACCACAAGGATATAAGCTAACTAGTTTAGTAAGATAATCCCTTCAACCATACCATAATCAAATTATACATTAATTAAATTCAATCATATGAATGCATGTTAATCAGTATGCCAAACATATACATGCAGGTGATTAGGTACTACATACAACTTAAATTTAATGCCCTCCGAAGTCAGGGTTGGAGATATATCAACACAATCAGATCCAGGTATCATATTAGAACTTATCTTATAACGAAACTCCACGTTTCGTATTTAAAATGTAATGGTATGTCCATTATCAGTTTTATCAAAAACGAGTTCTACATATGATTGTGAGTAGGTTCACGCAGCCCTCACTCACTTCTAAACGGAGGCCTCTAAACTCAATCTTTAGCCAGGTGGTTGGCACCCTCAATGCCAAGTAATCCCGTGAGCCAAGGTAAGGTCATATCGTACGTGTACATGATACAAAATCTATAACAATCAAATAATCAACCTACGTATGGCCTCTCACTACCTCCATGTAATATGACAGCTGGAATTAATTATGCGGTGTATGATTATGCATGTTTCAAGTTAACTTTTTCTACTCGAGTAAAATTAGGTCTTATTATTCAGTGATCAATTAAGGTCACAAACAATCAGTTCCTAGTGAATCTACTATGCAACAATCAATACATTATTGTAATTTAAAGTAAATTCACTGTTAACAAATAATTATCATACATAAGTATAACCCAACTCCATACAACATTCAATTATTGATTATAATTTATATTCACTAATTATAGACATAAGTAAGTATGGAATCATTAAGAAAAACTCACTCAACTATAGTTGACTCAAGGGTCATAAAATCCAAGAACAGCTTAGGGTCAAGGTCAAGATTACCTGAGAATAAAGAAATAGAAAATTATAAGTTTAGAATTTAAAGTTAAACTAATATAGTAATTTGTAATGTTTACTTTATTTAGTTATGCGAAATTGTCAATTGAAGCTTTTTATCGAATCACGTATAATTTTTTCATTTCAACTTAGACCATTATGAACTTATAGTCCATTTTGATAATTTTTTAGTGTATTTTCTCGTAGCGAGATCCGTTTTAAACGTTATGACTCGTAGTTTGAACAATAATACAAAAATACCACAAAACTTATTATTTTAATTTAAAAAGTTATAAAAAATTAATTTTAGCTTTTTTTAGTATATTTATGATTTAATAATTATTTAAATCTTATAAATGATAATGTTGTTATTTTAAGCTTATTTTATCCTAATTATGTATTTCTACCTATTTTTGAGATTTTAGACTTATTATTATTATAATTATTACTTTTATTTTTATTATTTATTATTTCCTTATTATTTACTTGTATTTTACGGTACACACACATATATATATGAATATTTATTATTATACTTAATTAAAATTTTCTAATTTACGTAATTAACGGTATTTATATATATATATATATATATCTATTTCCTATATATTTATATATTTCTAAACTTATTTTATGTAGCAAATATTATTGCATAGTATATATTATTTAATGCACGGTATACTTTATGTATGAAATTAGTTTGAATTCCATTATATACTTTATGCTAGATATATACGTATAATATGTATCAGTATAATATAGATGTCTTTATATTTTACATACAAAATATTATGTTTATATATGTATATACATACTAGCACGTCAACTATACATACCTCTTATACATAAAAAAAAAATTTACTTGAATACGTAAATACAAAAATAGCTAATAAATGTGTATATATAATATACCAAATACTAATTATTCATACATGTATAAGACATATATACATAGATATATTTTCATGTACATGCATATATATCTATATATGTATATATATCTCAATACTTACTTAATGAAAATACTAAATACATACTATATGTAGTCTTCTTTATA